>PVIU01010284.1:0-71108 GCA_004026605.1 Ondatra zibethicus
CCCCTGAGTCACGGAGTCACGAGGCCCCTGAGTAATGAGCTCCCTGAGTAATGAGCCCCCGAGTCACAAGCCTCCTGAGTCACGAGCCCCCCAGTCACGAGCCCCCACCGAGTCACAAGCCCACCAAGTAAGACACCTTCAGCATCACGTTTGTCTGAAGCTGCCAGTGTTGGAATAATTTGTGACTGCACCAACAGATTATTAACCATTAACATTTTTTAAATCTTTTTTACATTTTTTGAAGAATCATACCTGTAATGTTTGTTTCGCCTGCAGGTATGTCTGTGCACCATGTGCATGCCTAGTGTCTGAGAAAGAAGTGTTGGGTCCCTTGGAAGTGGAATTACAAATAGTATTGAGCCACCTTGTAGGTGCTGGGAATTGAACCTAGGTCCTTTGAAATAAAATCATAGTTAAAAATTTTCAAGTAAGGTGGAAAACAATTGAGGAACTGATCCAGGTAGCCTGGCTAGCCAGTGAGTGCCAAGGATCTGCTTGTCTCTGCCTCCCCAGTGCTGGTTACAGATGTGCATTGCTACACCCGGATTTTTTTTTAAGTTTATTTTTATGTTATGTGCATTGGCATTTTGCCTGTGTATACATCTGTGTGAGGCTGTCAGATTCCCTGTAACTGAAATTACAGACAGTTGTGAGCTTCTATGTGGGTGCTGGGAATTGAACCCAGGTCCTCTGGAAGAACAGCCAATGTTCTTCATTGCTGAGCCATCTCTCCAGCCCTCTATACCTAGATTTTTGTTGTTGTTGAGACAGAGTTTCTCTGTGTAGCTTTGATGCCTGTCCTGGGACTCATTCTGTAGACCAGGCTGACCTCGAACTCACAGAGATCCAGCTGCCTCTGCTTCCCGAGTGCTGGGATTAAAGACATGCGCCACCACAGCCTGGCATACACCTGGATTTTTAAATGGGTACAGGGTATCCAAATTCAGGTCTTCATACTTGTAAAGCATGTGTGTTATTGACCGGGCTGCTTCCCCAGTACCTAATTTGTCTTTTCTTGGGTATTTTATTTATTTTTAATTTAACTTAATCTTGTGAATGAGTGTTTTACCTGCATGTATGTCTGTGTGTCCTGTGTGCCTGGTGTTAGTATTCAGGCATCTGTACTGATCTGGTACCTGTGGAAGCCAGGAGAGGGCATGGGGTCCTCTGGAACTAGAGTTACAGACAGTTGTGAGCTGATGGGAATCTTCCCAAGTCCTCTAGAAGAGCAGCCAGTGCTCTTAACTGCTGAGTCATCTCTCCAGCCTCCTCTTAGATATTTCACAGTAATACAAAGCCGATTAACACCACGTACAGGGTTCTTAGCATTTCTATTGGCTGTAAATTGTTCTGCCCATTTGCTATGCCACACTTCATCAAACATTCTTTATAATAGAACCTCTGGATTTTTTCCGGCTTTTCAAAATACTGTCACAATAAAAAAACACTGCAAATTAGCTGGTCAGTTACTGAGAGTTCAGTGGACCAGTTCTCTTAGAGACACTGAAGGCGGCACACAAGAGAGCTCCTGAAGCACACAGCTATGAGCAAATATTGAATACACACAAAGGATAGATAAGCGAATGACCTTTCTGAGGACCTACGGCAGTGAAGGGGGCTGGGTGAGCTTATTTGTTTAGACAGTAATAATAGCTTCATAGAATTGTGTGTGCTTCCTAGAGAAATACAGAAGCCACAGTAGACAATAGGGCCTTGGCTGTGAGTGTCAAAGCAGCATCTCAGAGAGAGCCCCGCTGAGCTCAAGCTGCTGTCTCCAGTCAGTGAGGCTCTGCCCTCCGCTGGCTGTGCTTTGTCAGGGTTGACAATCGTGGCTGGAAGAGAAAAGATGACTTAGGCTTTCTTTGTTTAAATTCAGCTCTGTGTTATACATACCAGGTCTCCTCTGAGGATGGCACTCATGAGAAGCCTCTTAAGAAGATGGCCCGTGGTGATGCACGCCTTTAATCCCAGCACTCAGGTGACTCTCTGAGTTCGAGGCTAGCCTGGTCTACAGAGCAAGTTCCAGGACAGCCAGGACCACACAGGAAGAAAAAGAAAAAAAGAAATCAGATCCCAGGACAGAGAACCATGTTCTTCCAACTGCCTTTCCTTAGATTCCTTGATTCCGCCATCCCACCTTCAACACCATCCACCTTCTAGATGAGGTTTCAGGACCATCATGCAGGTACACTGCTATTTTTGGCTGTGACTTCTTCCTCAGGTGCATGCTGGGCTGAGGATGTAACTCAGAGGAAGAGAGGGTGCTTACCCAACATTTGATCCTCAGCACTGCGAAAAAGAAAAAGGGAAAGTAATAAAGCAACAACAAAACTCTATTAAAGAGAGTTACTCAAAGCCGGATGATGGTGGCACACGCTTTTAATTCCAGCACTCAGGAGGCAGAGGCAGGCAAATTTCTGTGAGTTCTAGGCCAGCCAGGTCTACAGAGTGAGTTCCAGGACAGGCTCCAAAGCTACAGAGAAACCCTATCGAGAGAGAGAGAGAAAGAGAGAGAGAGAGAGGGAGAGAGAGAATTACTCAAAATATAGTAAGGCGCATTAACATGACTGATGCTACGATTTCATTTCGAGCCCTTTCCATCAGTCTGGGGAACCAGATGCTGCCCTGCCACAGAACAGAGGGTGAAAGACTTGATGTTCCCCCAATGACAGCTGGGTATCTTTAGCAGCAGCATTCCTTATTAGGCCTCAGCAGTGATAATCCTCAACTGAATGTGTGGTAGCCCCCTGTACGCCCCCTCCCGACCCCGCCTGCCTAGGCAGATTGCTCCCCCCACTCCCAATCAGCTGCAACAGAGAACTTTCATTTTTATCTCCCACTCAACGTTTGATGAAAAAGCTCCAAGTCTCAAAAGAAGGCTCAGTTGTTTGAAAACTACTGGGTTGGACAATGATGCTCTGAGGTCAAGATCTAAAGGTCACTGGGTCAGGAGTGCCCCACCAAGAGGAGGGTAGCTCTGATGACAGTGATTCAGTCTAATGTTATCATCGCCAGCAAAATGAAAAGATAGAGCCTGGACTGCAGCAGCGACCTAGTGCACAGACTCTACCAGCTGAAAGTGACCCGAGTCCTGATCGTGTTTCTAGCAACCCGTGTTCCAGTCCTGAGCCTGTTGTCATGGCTTCCTGCAGAGAGTTCAGCAGTCTGAGCCCCTGTCATCTTCTCCACGCGCTGAAGATGATACTCATGACTACCTCACAGGAGAGGTAAGCTGGCTCAGGGAACGCTCTTACATTACTGCCAAGCATAGAAGTCAACTTTCAGTGCATTTTAGCCACTATTAAAATTATATATATATTGGTCTTTCAAGACAGAGTTTCTCTGTGTAACAGCCCTAGCTGTCCTGGAATGAGCACCATAGAGCAGGCTGTCCTTGAACCCACAGAGATCTGCCTTTCACTGCCTCCTGAGTGCTGGGATTAAAGGCAAGCACCACTACTGTCTGGCTTTTTTTTTTTTTTGGTGGGAGGGGGTTAATATTCTTTTTTTACTAGTAACATTTTATTACTTTTAAGCTAAAATCCGTATTACAGATCTGTATACATTTATACCCATACATATATATATGTAATGCCCCTACAGGACGGGAAGTTTCTTGGGACCATTTCTGTTCGTGTCCTTTGTAAAGCCTCACTAGCACTTTAGGCAGAACAGGCCCTCGGTGAGTACTTGGTGAGTAATATTTCTACATGAAGCAGCCTGGCACACATAATCCCTCTACTCACGATCCCAGTATTGTCATACTCCTTTTGATGCTCCATAAATATTTGATAACAGTCACAATAACATAATAATTATAATTATGCCTAAAGATTACTCTTAGCACGATATTCCTGAGGTAGGGTTCTGTCCATTAGCAACATATAAAACTTACATAGGATCTCAATTCAATGCAAGTAAATTCTCTAACCTGTTTTCAAATAACTACAGCAAATGAATCAATGTATTCTTCACCGTTTCACACACTTGTTTCCAGGGAGCAGGCGCTGGGGCTGCCATACTCTAGGTTGCAATGTCCTTTTTTCTTTTTTTTTTTTCTTTTTCTTTTTTGGTTTTTTGAGACAGGGTTTCTCTGTAGCTTTGAAGCCTGTCCTGGAACTAGCTCTTGTAGACCAGGCTGGCCTCGAACTCACAGAGATCCTTCTGCCTCTGTCTCCCTAGTGCTGGGATTAAACGCGTGCCCCACCACCGCCCGGCCTGCAAAGTCCTTTTTTCTTCCCACATTTAGGTAATAATCACCTTACTTGTTTTCTAGCCATAGGCATCTGAACTATTTTGCTGTCATTGCTGGGTTTTGTAATGTTTATGAGTAAGAGGCAAAGTAGCTAGTGAAATGTGAGCTCAGAACGTTGGCGCATAGGATAGAACAGAGTCAGTTCTATTACAGAGCTAGCTCCCCCTATTAAAGCTTTCTTCTTAAAAAGAGGTAGCCTGAGCTGGACAGTGGTGGCACATGACTTTAATCCCAGCCCTCGGAGGCGGTGACAGACAGATCTCTGTGAGTTCGAGGCCAGCCTGGCCTACAGAGTGAGTTCAGGATGGGCTCCAAAGTTACAGAGAAACCCTATCTCGAAAATAAAAATTTAAAAAAAAAAAAAAAAAAAGAGGTAGCCTGAGCAGCATTCTGGGAGAGGAGAGTGCAGAGCCACAAGCAGAGGGGAGCCTTCCATATGGAGACTTACAGATTTGAATTTTGTAATTATTTTTTAAGATCTGTGTTTATGTGTATGAGAGTTTTGTCTGCATGTATACATATGTACCATGTGAGTGTCAGAGGGGCTCAGAAAATGTTGGATCTGCTGAAACTGGAGTTACAGAAAGTGGTAAGCCACCACACAGTTGCTGAAAACCAAGCCTGGGTCCTTGTCAAAAGCAGCAAGAGCTCCTCCTCCTAACTGCTGAGCCTTCTCAGCAGTTATTTTGTTATTGTTGTTGTCGTTTTGTTTTTGCTTTTTTTTTTTTTTTTAAGACAAGGTCTCACTCTGTAGTTCAGATTGGCTGGGAACTCATTATGTAGCCAGACTGGCCCTGAACTTGTACTAATCCTCCTGACTCAGTCTCCTGAGTGCTGGGATAACAGGTATAAGCCATCAAGCCTACCTTGAGTTCCTTTGATTTTGGTTTTGTTGTTGTTTTTTCAAGACAGGATTTGCCTGTATAGCTCTGGCTGTCTTGGAACTAGCTCTGTTAGACCAGACTGGCTTCAAACTCATAGAGATCCAGCTACCTCTTCCTCCCAAGTGCTGGGATTAAGGTGTGCTCCACTATCACCCTGCCTGAGTTTTTAAATATTAGCAAATATTCTGTAGAAGGAAGTATCCTTAATGGGAAGACCTTGGGCAAGGGTAGGAGGACTTATAGTTCCCCTTAGTAAATCTAGAGCCCCAAGGGGTTTTTCTCCATTGGAAAAGGGCCTGAAGGTGAAGACTCAAGGTGTCCCGAAGGGTATATCCTTGGCCCAGGTTACCTGTTTCCTATGAAGACTCTTTTTTAGTTCCCTGCCTCTGTCTGAATACTCAGAACAGACTCAAGCCCATCTCTCACTGCTCTGTAGAATGTCTGAGCACTACCCTACTCCCCAGGAAAACATCAACAACCAGACTACACACACAAAACCCTCTCACATAGAACTGGGGCATAGAACCTTTATTTATTATATCCCATTTTATTTATTTGTTTTTTTAAGAGAAATGAGAACCAGGCCACTATACCTCAGGAGGCTGAGGCCAGCCTGTACTACAGAGGGTTGCTCTATTAAAAATAAATAAATAAAAAGTGAACTGAAGAAGACTGTAAAGAAGAAAAGTGCCCCCAGGGCCTGTTCCCATTTCTCTGGTGTCACCTGTCTGTGTGTCCTCTTCACTCCCTCCTGACCTACTTCCTTGTTTCATGTTCTCTCTGAGAACACGTAGGACACTGAATTCCCAACTGCAGGATGATCAAGACTAAACCTTTTTTGCATTTATTTATTCATTATTGTGTGTGTGTATGTACCATGTCATACATGTAGAAGAGGATTATCTTGTAGTTCTCACCTTCATCTATATGGGTCCCAAGGATTGAATTCAGGACCATGGGCTCGCTGGCAAGTGCCATTATGGGGCTGAATCCTAGCTCTTGATGGAGAGATTTTTTTTCTCACTTTTTTCTTTTTAGATAGGCTCCCTCTATGCATTCTTTTGGCTTGTTTGTTTTTGTTTTGTTTTTTCAGACAGGGTTTCTCTGTGTATCTCTAGCTGTCCTGGAACTTGCTTTGTAGACCAGGCTGGCCTCGAACTCACAGAGATTCACCTGCCTCTGCTTCCCTGAGTGCTTGGATTAAAGGCATGCGCCACCACTGCCTGACTCCTCTATATATTCTTGACCATCCTGGAATTCTACACATAGATCAGGCCGGCATCAAAAGATCTGGCTGCCTCAGTCTCCCGAGTGCTGGGATCCAAGGTGTCCTCCACCACACCCAGCTGGATGGACAGATTTTTTTAGAGAATAAAACTGAGCTTTAAAAAAAAAAAAAAAACAAAGAAAAAAAAGGTGAGCAGTAGTGGCACATGCACCCCAGCACTGGAAAGGCAGAAGCAGGTGGATCTCTATGAGTTCCAGGACAGCCAGAGATACACAGAGAAACCGTGTCTCAAAAAGTCAAACAAATAACAACGACTGAGCTTTGGATTAATTGCTAATATAAATTATTAATATAATAACTTCTGTAACTGTACAGAAAACAACAATGATGACTTTTATGTGTTCAAAACTGGTATTTAAGGGGCTGAGGAGAGAGCTCAGAGAGCAAAGCACTTGCTGCAATAACATGAGGATCAGCTCTTGTTCCGGGCACGCATGCACAAGAGCAGTTCATGGAGGTGTGCAGCTGTAGCCCACTGCTCAGGAGGACCCCGCCCCCCTGGGCTTGTTATCCAGCCAATCCAGTTGAACTGGTAAGTGTAAAGCAACCCCTGCCTGTTCTGCATGCTATGCGTAAGCGCTCTATGCACTATGTGGACAGTTCAGGCTACGCTCTGCAGTACTGTTCGCGAGCCAGGCAAGGGGCTGGAGATTGAAACACACACGCACACACTGAGACAGAGACATGGGTCATCCTTGAAACAAGAACGCCAAGAATGCTTCAAGAATGCCAACTTGAATCAAGAACGCCCACTTTATTGTATTCCAGGGCAGCTTATATAGGGTTCCTTAACTGACCAATGGCCACTCCCTAGCTCTCAGGATTCTTCAGCTGCAAGCCACCAGAAACCACTGCCCTGCCTTGTGCTCAGAGCAGCTGCAAGGCTCAGGAAAACAAGTTGTTTGCTCAAAGCAGCTACAAGCATAGGAACAACAAGTTGTTTACAGGAAATTCAGGGTCTGGGGATCCACAACCCCCAACAGGTGAGCACCAGGTTCAGCAAGAGACCCTGTCTTAAAAAACAAGGTGAAGAAGTAGACACCCAATGTCAACCTCTGACCTCTACATGCACAACTATGCACACACATGAAGATGCACTGCACACGAATACACACACACACACAAAAGCTGGATGAAATATGGAAACAGCAGTGTGGAAACAAATATAAGAAATAAAATGATACTTTAACTCATTATTTTAAAAAGATGGACCTGAACTTCAAGCCAGAAATAACAGATGATCCTTGAAGACTCTTTCATGGCTTGCCCTATGAGATACAGTTTACCCTTGAATAGCACATTAGTAGAGAGCCTACCCCCTGTGAGACAGAAAAATCCCCATATAATTAAATTAGCTACACAGATTGATGTTGCCTTGCTTTTACTAACAGAAGGCCTATGAACCATATTTTGTATATTACACATATTGAAGACAGAAAAAACTTATGAAAAACCCAGAGAGCACCTTTTTTTTTTTTTTCAGAGTCTAACTATGTAGCCCAGTCTCGCCTCTAACTTGTGATCCTTCTGCCTCAGCTTCCTGAGGGCTGGAGTTATCTGTAAACCAACAGGACTGGCTAAGAGGTTACTTCATATTGCAACATACAATTTCCTGGAGAGGTGAACGGCGAGACCAGTGGTTCTCAGCTGTAGTAGGAGGCTGCTTGCTCGTTCCCGGCTGCCCAGCACCGAAATAATCACACAGAAACTATATTATTTGCAATACTATTTGGCCAATAGCTTAAGTGTATTTCTGGCTAACTCTTATATCTTTGGTTAACCCATTTTATTATTTTACATTTTACTACAAGGCTCATGACCTACCATCAAGGTTCCAGCTGGCAGCTTGCATCTTTCCCCTCTGGCATCTCTATGGTGTCTCCCTGACTCTGCCTACTCTCTCTCTTTTCCTGGCCTGGCTACACTCTGCTAAGCTATTGTCTGAAAGCAGCTTCTTTATTCATTAACTAATTAAAGCAACACATATACGGAAGGACTTCCCACACCATTTCCCCTTTTCTGTTTAAATAAAAAGGAAGGTTTTAACTTTAACATAGTAAAATAACATATAACAAAACAGGTATCAAGTAAGAATTATAGTTACAATATTTATAACTACTTTATCTTTTATCATAACTAAGAAAAACTATAACTATCTATTCTTCAACTCCATCAAAGACTCCAGAAAGATATATTACCTAAATAAACAGAAAGTGCATTGTAAGCAACTTCCACAACTCTAGAATTGACAGACATCTCACTGCCTAGACAGTCACCCAAAGTTTTTCTGTAATGTTGGGGCATCCATCTTCAGCCTATAGGCCCATAGTATCTGGCAGACTTTTCTATGAAACAGGAAATTTCAAAGACAATTCTGCCTCTATTGGCAGTTTGTCAGTCACTTTCTTCTGTGTCCTGCAGAATGTCTGGAGACTCCTTTTGTTCTTTCATGAAACATGAACCCCAAAGGACTGTCTCACCTTCTTTAGGCAAATTCAGCAGTCATTCTTCTGTGGGTCTTGCATGCCCAGTTCATACAGGATAACATCAAGCAGTCCAGGCAAGAGCAGCTTTTTGCCCAAATGGCTAGCAAACTCCATTAGGAGCCTCTTCGATGCCCATCTTCCTCTTGAAGTACATTAATGCTGCCAGGAGCAGACATGTCTCATTGTCAGGAAAAGTCCTAAGATCTTAAACATTTTAAATGCCATATTCTGAAGGTCTCTGAAAGATTTGAAGAATACCTATCTAACTGAAATATATCTCTGTATATTTAGAAAACCTAACTAACTTGACTATTATAGATGACTCTCTATTAACCTATATTTCTTAATTATACATTGCATTTTTAAATGAGCTGCACAAACAATACCTTAATCAAGAGCAGAAATAGATATATAACAAAATTGACCTTAAGTTTGTATCAACAAACCAAGATCCATACCAATGCAAATTTCTATAGCACTCACTTTCCTAATGCTGAGACCCTTTAACACAGTTCCTCATGTTGTGGTGACTCCCCATCGTAAAATTATTTTCATTGCTACTTCATAACTATAATTCTGCTACTGTTATGAATCGTCACGTAAATATCTGAAATGTGCCCTTTGTGAAAGAAAGGGTCATTCAGCCTCCAAAATGGTCATGACCCACAGGTTGAGAACCACTGTGCTAGATCAATGTTGTACAGTATTTGCTGGGAATATCCACAGTCCTGGCTGAAATCACAAGAGCAAGCATGGTGGGAGCTCAGTGTCTACACTGTTATCACATGCACTGCTTGGTACACACCTGGGCACAAGCCATGTTGAACAGTCTGAAACTTACTGGTCTGTAGATTATTCAGACACTGTGGGAATAATACATCAAAGTTAAGAAAAAAGGCAAAAATACTTCTGGCTCTTGCAAGCTTAAATAAAATGCTTCAGCAGCCTTAAAAGGAGCCAGTGTTGACTCACACTTGAAATTCCAACACTCTGAATATTGATGCGGGAAGACCTCTCAGGTTCAAGTTTAGCCTGGGCTACGGAGCAAGAGCTGTCTCAGAAAACAAAATAAGACAAACAAACAGATAAAAACCCAAACACAGACTTGAAGCAGTCCTGGCAGACACAATTCTAGGTAATCATCATGGAAAAACTCATTTACCACAAAACAAATGAGTTCCCCTTATGATTTTAAGAACCCTGAAGTTCTTGTGCTAGCGAAGTGGCTCAGAGGCTAGAGTATGTGGGTCTTCTGGAGTATTCAAGTTTGGGTTCCAGCAATTTGGTTTCCAACTACCTGTATTTCTGGCTCCAGGGGATCCAACATCTCAGGCCTCCTCAGGCACCTGCACTCAGACACACACACACACACACACACACACACACACACCACTGTAGCAGGCTTTCTTGGACTGCTGTTGCATGAATTCCAATCGTTATTAATAATAGCCTAGAAAACTGTGCCCGCATTCCCAAAAAATTGATGTTTGTCTTTGTTCAGAGTATTGGTTACAAGTTGTTACGGATAATGGTCAGGAAAAAAGCTAAACAAAGGAGATTAGATTCAGGGTTCTTGTTTTGAAAAGAAAAAAGGGGAAATGCTGTGGGATAATGCTCTTGTACATTGTAAAGATTTGCCACTCATATTGGTTTAATAAAACTCTGATTGGCCAGTAGCCAGGTAGGAAGTATAGGTGATGCTACCAGACTAGGAGAATTCTGGGGAAGGGAAAGGAAGAGACACAGTCACAAGCCAGATGCAAGGGAAGCAAGATGAGAATGCCTTACTGAGAAAAGGTACCAAACCACGTGGCTAAACATAGGTAAGAATTATTGGTTTCTTTAAGTTGTAAGAGCTAATTAGTAATAAGAGTGAGCAATAGGCCAAACAGTTCATAATTAATGTAAACCTCTGTGTGTTTATTTAGGACTGAACAGCTGTGGGACCAGGCAGCACAGGGATTTCTGTCTACAGATTACCAGTCCCAAATCATGACACAGAGACTTATTAATTATGAAAGCTCAGCCTTAGCTTCAGCTTGGTTTTTGTTTTTTGTGTTTTTTTTTTTTTGACAGTATTTCCCTGTGTGTAGCTCTGGTGTTCTGGAACTTGCTCTGTAGACCAGACTGGCCTCGAACTCAGAGATCTACCTGCCTCTGTCTCCTGAGCACTGGGATTAAAGTTGTGCACCACCACTGCCTAGCTTAGGCTTATTTCTAACTACCTCTCTCTCTCTCTTTTTTTTATTTTGGTTTTTCGAGACAGGGTTTCTCTGTAGCCTTGGAGCCTGTCCTGGAACTCGCTCTGTAGACCAGGCTGGCCTCGAACTCACAGAGATCCGCCTGCCTCTGCCTCCCGAGTGCTGGGATTAAAGGCATGCACCACCACCACCAGGCTTTAACTACCTCTTATGATTTAAGTTAACTCATTTCTATTCTTCTATGTGCTGTCACATGGCTTGTGGCTTTTACCTCTCCTCCTGCATGTCCTGCTTCCTTTGCATCTGGCTGGGTACTCTGCCTTTCTTCTTCCCTGAGACTTCTCTGTCCCAAGAAGTTCCACCTAACCTCTTCCTGCCTATCTATTGGCTATTCAGCTCTTTATTAAACCAATCACAGTGATACATCTTCACACAATGTAAAGGAACATTCCTCAACACAATGCACAGAATTTTAAAACAAAAATTTATCTTAAAAAAATCACCCCCAACAGTTCATTTGAAATCTTTTCTAAGAACTTTTGGCTAAGCCTACTTCTGCCCAAATCACCCAGCTTCTGGTTGAATGGCTCAACTGTCTCCCTCCATTCTCCAATCCCAGGTTCACCTGTACCCTGATGTCCTTCCCTGAAATCAGAGGGATGATATCAAGGCACTCGGACGCAAAGGCAAGTTTACTGCACAGATATGAATAGGAGGCTAGGAATGGGCTTCCTTTACAGCTAAGGATGAGTGCTCACTCATTGACCCACACGACTCTTTCATTACAGTTCAGCTTGAACAAACATATTCCTAAACATCCCTCTAGCGTGTGATTCAGCATTCTTATACAGCAGTATGAAGACCTGTGCATGTACAAAGTCCTTGCTTGATGAAACTAGAATTCTTCTAGAAGAGCTTCCATGACTGCTCATATGTTTTACATAAGTTCAAGAACTTTTATATATGTTGACACGTGACTTTTTTCTTTCTTTTCTTTCTTTCTTTCCTTTTTTTTTTTTTTTTTGCATGTTGCACTTCCAAGAAATATCTCACTCCGTAAACTATTTAATTCAAAAGACCTCTGTTCTCTTATAGTTGTTCCCTGGTACCATCTCACTGCAGGTGAGCTGGGGTTGGGGATCAAATACTGATGTACACTCCAGCCTGGATGGACCTTCAAAGTGAAAGAAGCCTCTGCTTTCAAAGCCCACATATTGCTATGCTTTCATTCATATGAAAGCAAACAGGCAGACCCTAGAGACAGAAAGTAAACAGTTTAGTGTTTGCCAGGGGCTGGGGGAGGGGGTGGGGAGCAGGAGGCTGCCGATGGCTCTGAGGTTTCTTTCCAGGGTGATGAAGTTATCTGAAATGAGTGGCAATGGTCTGTCTGTAACTTTGTGAGTACCCTCAAACACTCCAACTGTGCATGGAGAGGGTAAATGATATGTATCAATTGATTTTAATTTTTAGAAAATGAGTAGATCTCAAACAAAGTGTCAAATATAAATCTGAAATTTTAAATCTGCTCTTTTGTTTGTTTGTTTTTGGGACAGGATCTAACTGTATAGCATTGGGTGACCGCCTGTTTGTAGATCAGGCTGTCTTTGAACTCCCAGAGATGCACCTGCGTCTGTCTTCCAAGTGCTGGGTGTAAAGGCTCGAACCACCACCATAGGCCTGCTATACTTTTTATTGATCACAGTTGCCTGCTGTTTGAGAGCCTATGTGTTTAATACTTGTTGACTAAATGTAAAAAGAGGGCAGAATGAAGAGGAGGTCAAGACTTGGATTCTGGGGGTGGAGGGTATTAATTTTTTTTTTTGCATGTGTGCGGTGTTTGTGTGTACAGATCACGTGTGGGCATATTAGTGTATACCGGTGAACATACACTTGTATATGCATGCAGAAGCCAGAATATGAAGACCAGGCATGAAGTCGGATGTCTTTGTTAACACCTTATTTACCAAGGTGACCAATCTTCCTGAGCTTAGAGGCGGCACTAGAGCATGTGTGATGCGGGAGGCAGTCTCCCGAATCCAAGGGCCCTATTAACCGATGCAGAAACTGAGGTCCCTAGGAGGCAATGATTTGCTCTCTATCACCCAGAGAGCAGAAAAGTGCTGAGAAAAATGAGCATTCTGGGCTGTGTTTGCTTGTTCTAACCTTCTGACCTGGGGGAGGGGCAGCCATTTGAGGAATTCACAGGAGTGTTTCCGGGTAAAACAAGGAAGCTTTAGTTTGCAGCTTCTCTCCTGGGTGAGCCTTTCCTCGCACCTCAGGCTCTTCTCTAAGCAGTTAATAGACGAATAGTGAGGTGTGGGTAAGGTCCACTTGCTGTGTTTGTGTGTGCTCGCACTCAAGGGGAGTCAAGAGCCTCCCATCCAGACGATCAGCGCTTCCGCGGCTGGAGTTATGTTTATTTTGGTTACACCCGGTTTTCATGTAGCCCAGGCTGGCCTAAGATATGCTATGTAGCGGAGGATGACTTAGAACCCCTGATCCTTCTGGCTCCAGACTTTGCACCTCGGCAGTTTTAACACTAGCTACTCGGCCTTCCTATCCCTAACCACCTTCTTGAAAGAGGACTCGAGCCTCAGTCCCTAGCTCATCTCTTGCGGATCTATTGCCCTTGCTCCAGACGGAGGTTTTAGGACAACAAACTTCAGGCTCCACACCCTGAAGTCAGGTCAAGTCACTTAGGACGCCAGACTCCGCGAGGTGCAGGGAGGAATACACTTAGGTCCCTGTGGCGTCCTGGTTGGCTGCAAGTTTCCAAACGCTCCAGAGAGGCCCTGTTGAAGACTCGCGAGCTCGAGTTCCCTAATTCATCCAGGTTCCTAAACCAACTTCTTAGCGGCACCGCACACAGGCATTACTGGGGTGTTAACTTAAACCTGGCGCGCCCAGCTCGCCTGGGCGATAACTTGCATGTACCAAGGGCCCTCCCGGGAAGGATAGTTCATTCCCCGCGAATGGGAGGGTCGTGCGGGCGAGAAGGAACCAGAGGTGCGGAGGTGCGCCTGGGAAAGTCTCAGCGGCGCGCAGGCGCACTGAGCTCTCCACGGTGGCTTCTCTGTACAAAGAGCGCACTGGGCTCTGGACGACTTCCCGATCAGAGCCTCGGCTGGGCTGCCCCTGCCCGTGTGTCCCCACACTCGGTGACTCCGGGTAGCTGCGGTGAACTGGTGTGCGGCGCTGCAAGATCCAGCTCCGCGCTCGTGGCGCAACTGGAGTTTGATTCTGGCGCTGCCCGAGGCCCCGCCCCGCGCTTCCCGGTCCCACCCCGCCAGCCGCCCGCCCTGCGCCAGCTCCAGACCAGCCGCGCTGGGGAGGTGAGTAGTGGCAGCTTTGCGCTCCTGTCCCCTGCAGGGACGATCTGAGGCGCTTGGGCTCCGACCCTGTCCCGAGCCAGCCCGGTGTCCAGCCTCGCACTCTTGGTGCGTGCCGGGGCGCACGGCGACACTGTCTCTGGGATTGCTCCGGGGAGGTCGGTGGGGTTGCCTCAGCCAGCAGCCGCCAGGGATCACCGCTGGCGCTCGAGGGGGCGGCGCCTCCCGACCCGGAGTGGGGCGCGCTGGCCTTTGGGTACCTGGCCGGCCTTTTGGAGCCGGGGTGCGGCGCAGCACACTTTTCCGAAGCGTCTCGGGGTAAGATCGGCGGACCGTCTGGCTGGAGGGAGCGGCGATTAGGACCTCTTTATCCTGGTCCTGGAGCGGCAGGTGGCCCTGCTGGTGTTGCAGGGTCTGGGCGTGGGGGAGGGGTCGGGCGCGGCCTTCAGGGACCGCCCTAAGCTCAGGGACCGGCGTGGGTTCCTGAGGGCCTGCGGTGTCAGGTCCAGTAGGGCGGGTGGCAGCGTCCTGAGGCACACTTGGTCGCGCAGGCACGTGGGGAACCCCGCGCTCCCGGGCCGCGGGGCTGCTGAGTCTCGTCTCCTCACTCGGTCCCTTTGCAACTCTCAAAGGCAACTTTTCGCGGGCGGTCGGGCAGGAGCTGACTGCGCTCAGCTAGCTGACCCGGCGCAGGCCGTGTCGCTCGCGTTGACAACGTTCTGTGGCGTCCCCCAGCGCTTGCTTTCAGCACTTCTCTTCTGAGGGTCGGCTCATTTTATTAATGTGTCTAATCAGACCGAGAGTCGGAGACTAATCAGGAATGGTGATCCCCCTAGATCAGTGACCTTGGTCGTCACCTGGACTAGGTGGGATCCTAAGCCTCCTTATTTATTTAGTTAAGGTTTGTTCAAGTTGATTTTCTATACGGTACTTAGTTGTTAATTTTGTTTTTTCTTTCGTACATACATAGCTCTCCAGTAAGTTGTTGGGCCCTTCCACATTTAATCTATTTAAGCTTAATTTAAAAAGTTGAGATGTAATAAACAACATCAATATACCTTTTAAAATTCACGAGTCATTGACTTTTAATATAATCATAAAATTATGTCATCATCAACGCTAGCCAGAAGATTTTCCTTGACCCCCACATCCCCACAAAAACCTTACACGCCTCCATCTCCCGCAGCCGTTTGCTCTTTCTGCCTCCTTGGCCTTTCTCCCGTTGGAAGGGGGCAGATAATGGCTGTTTTACTGTTACATTTTGGAAAAGGTGCTGAGCTGGGCGCCTGCGGGTAAGATTAAAAAGGGTGAACCTGGAGGAGTGTCTTGCCTGTGCTCTAGGAAGGGGAATTCGTTTAGTCGCCGGCGTCCAGGGGGCCTTTGGTGATCTTTCTGAGCCCTAGGGTTGCCTCCTCCACGGGTCGCTGTAGTTGACTGAGTTACTGTAGCCAAAGTGAGTTCCGCGGCCATGGTGGTGGGGACTGGAAGGAATCAGAGAGCATGCATGTGCACTAAAGGAGAGAGTTTAAGTGTGTGTGTGTGTGTGTGTATATATGTGTCTGTGTGTCTGCGTCTGGGGGGGGATCTTCACATTTAAAAGCAAGGATTGTTTATTTTTAATCCTGGGGCTACAACTTAGAGCCTCAAGAATGATAAATTCTACCACTGGGCTCCACTCCCAGCACCTAAAAGTACTGTGAAAATGTTGTCCAGACTGGCTGGGAAGAAAGTACCTCAGAAACTAGGTTAATAATTCTGTGAGTTCTGGAGATCATAAGGGGTTCTCTTCCAGGCAAGATGAGAGGGGAAGGGCGTAGATGGGGGGAAAGCAAAGCTTTGGGTTCCTTTTAATGACTGTGTAGTATTCCACTCTCCCCCACTATCCATTTTAGGATTGTAATAGTTTCTGTGGCAGTTGGGACTTTGAGTCTGCATACTTGCATTCGTGTATACACATATGGTGGGAATAGGAGTCAAGTTAGGGTCTCTAAGCTAGTGTTTGGATTACATGATAATGTCAAATAGATATCCAAAGTAGTTTTTTTTTTCTCCTTTGGATTGTATTTCTATCAGCAGTGCACATGAGCTTTATACTGGCCTTAAATGACAATTAAATAGGAGACTTGTAGCAGTGTCTTCTGTTCATTTGAAGTCACAAGTCTAATACTTTTGCAGTGTTTCTTAAACATTATATTGTAATAGTTTTGAATATTGTTATTAAAATATCTTGAAACCTCATGTGCACGTGTGTGTGTGTGTGAACTGACATAGGATCTCATGTAGCTCAGGCTGGCCTCAAACTCACTGTCCAGAAGAAGGTAGTCTTGAACTCCCAAGTGCTGGGATTGTGGAGATGAGCTACCATGAACAATTTAGGAACAGGGATGTTCTGGGGTGTGTTTTCATGTGATGATAATCATGTATCATTCCCACTGTTGGGGATGTTTATTCTTTCTTTGGAATGGTATGTATCGCTGCAGAAATGATCTTTGTGGCTAGTGTTTTCTCTTATTCTTGGTTATTTAGTAGCTGGGGCTTCTCCTTTGCAAGTCTCTGAATCCTTGTTTCATGTCTCCCTGTAAAGCCAAGGGACCTTTGAACCTAGTACAGACTTGAGTAAAGAAATCTTTAATTGTTAATACAGCACAGCGAGAGGGTCTCTTGTGGGTTGAAATGCTATTTCTGAAGTTAATGACGAGGTTGACCCTGATAGCTTCCTTTTAAATAGACTAAATTGCAATTTCATTGAACAGTTACATTCAGTTTTTCTTTGTACGATATACTTTGTGGCAAAGGCTCTGAGGCAGGGGCTTTAGGGGACAAAAGAAGGATCTACTTACTATAAAGCGGTTTGTTTTGTTTGTCCAGAAAGAATATGTAAAAATTTAAAGTCGGGCAAAATCCAGCTCAGGACAGCTGATGTTTATCTAGTTGGCATTTGCAGTGGATGCTCAGGAGTGATTTCTAAGATGTGTCAGTCTTGGGCCGACCTTCAAGGGATCTCAGAGGAAGTGAGGAAGCTCTGAGCATCTCTAGGGAGCTGCACAATGGGCAGGGAGGCGCTGTCTGCTTCTGGGACAGTGGAAGCGGTGTGGGACTCTTTGCTGTTTTTCCACAAGATGGTAAATAGAGCCAACAGAAAGGCAGAGCCACACTCGAGATTCTAGGAAGAGAGCCGGTTCCTACTTGCCCACCAGCACTGTGGGGGCTCCTGGTGAGGACCGGAGAAGCTGGGGTCCATGTGTGGCTGCTTCGCGTAGCTGGAGCTTGCTACTTCTTTTCTTTCTCAATGGAATTTAGTGGAAATTTCCCTAATGGGAGAGCTGGTGAGTAAAGTGATATCCTTTAAGTTTGGTAAATAATAATTACATTGCTATGACATGCAGAGTCCTGATGGAGGAACCCTGCGTATATAGCAAGTGGGGAGGCGCAAAAGGTACAGAGCCAGAATAAGAGGCAGGGGTTAGACCTGCCTGCAGTGGGCTCCCAGTGCCTCATTCTCAGAAACTGGGGGCAGGTATCAGGGTATCTGGGTGACAGGCAGGGGACTGTACCTTGAGAATAAGAAGCTCAGGTAAGCAGGGCTGTAGAAGTTAGGCACCGGTGCCGCGGGATAGGTGATTGCCATTTGAATGATATTTTTAGATTGCTGCCTTTTTTCATGAATTTGTGATTGTCAAGCCAGCCTGCCCATGTAAGTAAATACTGTTGTTCTAAGCCCAGATCCCCTGGCTGGAATGTAGTACCTGTTGCTTGCTCTGTGAGCCTTGGGGAGCTACAGAACTGCGCTAGGCTTCACTTTCCCTTCTGTGAGATGGGTGAGTAGGCTGTAGTCCCAGAGACTCAGAATGTTGGACCGATCAGGAGTTCAAGGCTGGTCTGGGAGAGACACCTGTCTCCAAATAAAAAACAAAACAAACAAAACCACACAGGGATAACAAATCATCTTCCTAGAGTTAGTTGTGAAGGCTATACGAGCTAAACTTGCTCCGTTGATCAAGTATGCCTAGCAGAGGAGGCGGTACTCTGTCTGAGCTGTTTATAAATTCTGAATTTTAAGATTTCAAATTTTCACAGTGCAGTTAGGGCAGACAACAAAAAGTTGAAAGTGAAAACCAAAACTCATCCCTTCTCTCTGATCGCAGCCCAGCAGTGGTCTCTTTGTAAGGGCGCATCTATTTCTAAGGCTAGGACAGGGCAATCCTGCTGAGGAAGTTATACTGCCACTCCCAGCTAGGGCTTGAGTTTCTCTGGAAGGTCTTGGGTATCAGAAGGGAGGCTGGACTCAGTATTGACTATTGCTGGGAGGGCACACAAGGTGACTTCATTTGTCTCCATGATGACTTAGCATGGTACCCCATGTAGTTGGGCTTTGCACATGCAGGGTGGGTGGGGTGGGTTTCCCCCATGGGTTAGTTGGGAGTTCTCCAGGGAGAGAGAGTGGAAGGGAAAGAGAGAGAGAGAAGGAGAACTTTAATGAATTCAATTCAGGAGACAGCTAGTGTAAAATCTGCAGTGTGGGCTGGCATATAGCAAGGCTATATGAACAAACCGACTGGAGAATGCCCGCCCTCATCACGGATGATAATTTGATTTTCCTAGAGTTAGGTTCACATATCACTCTTCTCCAAAAGCAGCCCTACAGCCAGCACCCCCACAAAGCACGTGGAAACTCCCTTTACAACCCACTTTCAAAAGTTAGGTAATGTCCGTGCTTTTAACAGCTGCATAGATGTCAAGTAAGGGTGTCAAAACATTTGCTACCTTATAAAACTGTTTATCTTCTATATTTGATGTCACAGATTTGCCACCCCCCTACTTCCAGGAAGCAATGGAATTGATATCACTGTCCCACTTGCTTCTCTCTTACAATTTTTATTATATATATTAAAATATTATATATATTATATAACATATATAAATAAAGATATCTATCTATCTCTTGCTAGCTTTAATCTTCTAGTTGTCTCTATATTTTTATGTAAAGCATTTCGTCCTTTACAAAACTCTGGTGATGTAGGGAGCCCAAGTTTGTTGACTGTGCATCGTGTGTTTGGAAGAGACAACATAAGAGAACAATGGAATTGGCTTGGGTGAGAGGGAGCGCTCCTGTGACCCCTGCCCCCTTTCCCCAGGCACTGGAGATGCAGTTGTCTTTGCCTGAGAAGAGCCAGGAGCACCACCTGATAGATTTGATTTCACACTTAGGCTTTAAGCTTATACCTGCTTGCTTTTTCCAGTCTTGTACTTTGCATTTGAATGATGGATGCTCACAGCAAATGCTATTCTCAGTGTGAAGACCCTTGGGACGGCCCAGCTCTAAGCATCTTCTATGGATGTGCATGCAGAAGGGCTTGTTAATAGTGAGCACCCTCATGCTAATTTCATTACAGAAGCAATCAGTTCATTGGAAACAATTACAGTGTGGTGTCAGGAGCCCTGTAGCTCAGAAGAAGGTGGCTTTAAAAAAAATTTTCATTTAGTTAATGGAATTGGGCAGTGGAGCTTACTCTGGGTCTCTGAAGACACACTAATCCTGTTTGTATTAGCTGAGCCCTGAGCAGTGCAGAACTGCTGCTGTTCTCGTTGTTCTGCCTTGACACGCTGCAGATAAAACCACTGCCAGCGTTTCTTCAAATAGGAATGTTGGCCTGATTTGAGACAAGAATATAAACTCAGATTTGTTGATATTTGCATTTCAGTTTGGGTCTCTTAGTAATAGGTTTTCTGTCTCTGTGTTATTTTGTCTCTCTCTATGCACCGCTCCTCCCCATTTTGTGACAGAGCCTCCTGGTGTAGGCCAGACTGACAGCAAAGCTGGAGAGCCTCTTGCCTCAGTCTACCATGCCTGCCCTTGGCTGTAAAGCAGTGGGTTGGGATTGCCTCTCCTTTATCACCAAATGTCCCCTCTCTTCCTTTTCCCAAGGAAGCCATAGGTCAAGCCAAGCATCTTTGTATTGTATCCCCTTATAATCACTGCTCTTACTGCTGGTATCTAGATTAATTTTGCCCGCTTTGAATTTTATGTACATAGTACCACAGGGCACAACCTGATGTGGGATTCCCCTCTGTATTGTATGAATATGTTTTATTACCATTGGTTAATGAATAAAGCTGTTTCTGTCAATGGCTTAGCAGAGCAAAACCCAGGTGGGAAATCTGAACAGAGATGTAAACTGAGTCAAGGAGACGCCATGTAGCTGCCAAAGGAGACAGACACCAGAACCTTACCCAGTAAGCCACAGCCTTGTGGCAATACACAGATTAATAGAAATGGGTTAATTCAAGATATAAGAGCTAGCTAGAAATATGCTTGAGTCATTGGCCAACCAGTGTTGTAACTAATATAGTTCCTCTAGAGCTGGGCATGGCAGAGGTGCCCTCACACCCAGCATTTGGTGGAATCTTGAGTTCTGGGCCGATGAAACCCTGCCTCAAAACCAAACACCCAGCCAACCACCAGGAGGCTTTGTATCGGTTATTTATATCTGCTTCTCCATACTACAAAATTCACCTTGTTTTTTCATTGTTTTCAAGACATTTGTGTCTAATCAAAATTGAAAGAGTAGAAATTTATTAGTTAAACCCAACTAATTCTAAGAGTATGATATTCAGTATGTTGTTAGATATGTTGTTAGAGCCGATACTCATGCAGTTTCAACTTTTATATTGTACTAGATTAATTCATTGATTTTTGCCTCCTGAGGTGACATTTTTCCTGGGGACAGTGTCTGAATCAGGCTGTGGAATGGGTCCAGAAGAGAGAGGAGGAACAAAGGAGGATGGGAGGAAGGGCTGGAGATTCTTACAGTGGGTGGGGCTTGCCAACTCAGGGCCAGGTGATGTCGGAAAGAATCCAAGGCATGGAGTTTTTGATCCTGCTTGGAAAAAGGAGCACTTTGCTGCGGAATTGTAACCTGTGGGATTCATTTCCTGGGGGCTATTTTGAATTTTTTCCTTCAACTTCAGGACTCCTGTTTTGTCTTCTCTGTTTGATTTTGTTAGTTTGTTTCTTCCTCTGTGTAGTCCTAGGCTTCCCTGGAACTCTGTAGGCCAGGTCTGGCTTTGAACTCACGGAGAGCCACCTGCCTCTGCAGCCTGAGTGTTGGGATCAAACGGCATGTGCTACCACCACCCTACTTCAATTGGTTATTTTTAAGAACTTGTGCATCTTTAAGAGTGCCATGCATGGAGCTGGAGAGATGGCTCAATGGTTTAGAGCACTGGCTGCTCTTCTAGAGCACCCGGATTCAATTCCCAGCACCCACATGGCAGTTCACAACTGTTGGTAACTCTAGTTCCAGGGCATCTGACACCTTTATACCAATGCACATCAAATAAAGGTTTAAAAAAAAAAAAAGAATGCCATTCACTGTTAGTGTTCAACTGGTGCTAATTCGTTCATGTATCCCCTTGGCCCTTGAAAATTAGTATGAGCAAGGAATGGATGCCTGTGATCTGAAATGCCTACAACATACTTGTGCGGACTGTCCCTGTTGCTTGGTGAGTGTAAATCCTGAGCTATGTAAGAGGGAATCTGGGCTTCAACCTGGGATGCAGAATCAGATTTTTGTCTATAGAGACATCCTCTTAACTTCTTTCAGAGCTAGAACTTGGGAGTGGGGGTAGTTTGCTGAACCCCTCTCAAAGAAAGGATGTTGGAGAGACATGGATGAAGGAAACATTAGCCCTGGCAGGCTTCCTGGGAACATCAGAAGACATTTAGATAGCCCACTACGGATGGGACTTTCTGTGCATTGTTGTTGCTGGTTACCCTGTGAGATCCAGTCTTTTGGGAGACAGTGGAGGGTAGTTATGGCTCCAGAGCTGGGTCTGAGAATTGTTGGTAGTGTTGGGGATGGCACAGACATAGGGAGGTGCAGGCAGAGCCCCTGGCTCGTGGCTTTGCAGGAAGGGAGAAGCTAGGCTGCCCTTAATAGGCATTCAAAACTGTTTGTTAAAACACATCTGAGCTGTTTTTATCACTAGCAGGAATACATGAAGGTTCTGCTTTACCAGTCACTACTGTGGTGGGTCGGGCACTGGCTGGTACCTGTCCCTTGCTTCCGTGAGCTAGCCCTTACCATTTGAGATTTAAAGTTGTCCCAGTGAAGGCTGACCCCCAGCCAAGTGTTCTCTCACTCCTGTCCCTTCACCTCTTTTCTTTGGGGAATTTAGAGCCACGAGGTAGCAATGCATCATGTTTCTCCAGTTCAGGAGGGTCTAGATCAGTTTTTTGGTGAAAAGAGAAACAGACATGATTCATTTTAGGTTTCTTGTCACCATCCTCAAGAAACAAATTTCCGAGGGTGTTCCCCAGGAAACAGGAAAAGCCAACTTTGTCCTTTTTGATCCTGCCCCCCCCCCCAGTCCTTCTTACCTGCTGGAGGATTCACAAGTCTCACTGGGACATTTAGTGTCTCCTTGGGAGAGAAAAACTGTGTCAGCTGTTCACTTCTCAAGGTAAAAAGTGACCAGTTAGAAAACAAAAACAATAACAATAAAACCAATGAAAAATGGAGGACCTGGTAGCACGTGCTTTTTTAATCCCAGCACTGGGGAGGCAGAGGTAGGCATCTCTCTGTGAGTTCAAGACCAGTCTGGCCTACATAGCAAGTCCCTGCCAGCCATAGATGCTCTGGTGGGGAAAACTGTCATGCCTGCTCCTGCACTTAGAAACCAAGGGGGCCCGTACAGTTTATACAGTGTAGCATGGACTTTATACAGTGTAGCAGTCAATTCCTGGGGATCTTTCAAAGAACCTGTGTGGTGAGCCTCTGGCCTCACGTCTGGTTTGCCCAGATAGCTGAGCCTGCTGTGATCCTGCCCATCTGATGGCGCCCTCAGGCAGAGTCACTGTTGAGTTGTGATTGCAGTTCCGATGAGGCCTGTGGCAGCAAATCTGACGCTTCTCTCTGCTTGACTCCCAGTTTGCTAGACCAGCATTTCCTCACCTGCTCCTCACTGGTGCCCAGCTGAGAGGATTTGATTGGGAATAAGGTAGGCCTTAGGCACTTGGGACCCTGAAGTCTCAACTCCACTCTTTCCTGCTGGACATGTTTCCTTTGCTTTTCTGTCTTTGACAAGGAACTCAACAACTGTCATACTGACGGGGCTTAGCACAGTTTGGTGATTTCGGAGTGAATGCTGGGAGCACTTGGGAAGGACAATCAGGAAGGGGGGGACCATTCCTAAGACTCCCTAAAAAGATCTCAAGTGTTGCCTTGTTTCCTGCAGAGAAAGGGGCCACTATCCTCGCCAGCCCATGTGGACCAGGGAAGTAGACTCTCGCAAGAAGTGACAAATGGCTGTCAGGGATAGTTTCCTAGCTGGCCGCTTCTATTGAGTTCTACCCTTATCTCTGAGCACTTTTAACCTGCTTTGGCTTTATCTGTCTGCAAAATAGGAATGCTGAGGCTACCTCACTGCTGTGGGATAATCCTTCTGTACGTTGTGAATATGTGTTCCTCTAATAAAGCTGAATTGGCGTATAGTCAGGCAGAATAAGGCTAGGTGGGAAAGCCAACCAGAGATACAGGGAGAAAGAAGGGTGGAGTCGGGGCTGGAGAGATGGCTTAGTGGTTAAGAGTACTGGCTGCTCTTCCAGAGGTCCTGAGTTTAATTCCCAGCAACCACATGGTGACTCACAACCATCCGTAATGAGATCTGGCGCCCTCTTCTGGCATACATGGAGGCAGAATGTTGTATACATAATAAATATATAAATAAATCTTAAAAAAAAAGAGCAGTCAATGCTTTTAGGTGGGCGGTGGTGGCGCATGCTTTTAATTCCAGCACTCGGGAGGCAGAGGCAGGCGGATCTCTGTGAGTTTGGGACCAGCCTGGTCTGCAAGAGCTAGTTCCAGGACAGGCTCCAAAGCCACAGAGAAACCCTGTCTCGAAAACCAAAAAAAAAAAAAAAAAAGAAAAGAAAAAGAAGGGTGGAGTCAAAGAGATGCAAGCAGCTGCCAGAGGAACAAGATGCTAGAGGACAGGTAAAGCCATGAGCCATGTGGCAAAATATAGATGAATAGAAATGGGTTAATTTAGGTTGTAAGAGCTAGTTAGTAATAAGCCTGGGCCATAGGCCGAGCATTCTGTAATTAGTATAAGTTTTTGTGTGATTATTTGAAACTGGGCAGTTGGGACAAAAGAAAAGCTATCCCTCCGATTACACCTCACAGCAGACCTGAGGGGATCAGTGAGGTAGTGAATTGTGGACCTCAGGCTCACAGGGAACATTGTTGAGTGTTGCCAAGGAACTATTGAGGGCACTGGTTCCTGGGGTCCTGGGTTGAAGAAAGATAAGATCTTTTTCTTAGAATAGTCAAATTGGTGCTTGATACAACTATTCTGAGATCTGTGGGGGTGGGGGGGGACTAGAATAGGGACTCTAGGGAACTGCAGGTTGAGCAGAAGCTTTGATGGGGCTTCCCAGGTCAGTGGTATAAGCCATTCATTATTGGCAACAGTGTTTCTGGAGAATCTGCATAATGCAAGTGATAAACTCTTGGCTTCCCTGCTTACCTGTGGTTGGGCCTGTAGTTGAAGGAGAGAAAATTGATTTGTTACATTTGTTCCTTGAGGGCTGACAAAGATAGCGTACTCATTTCAGCCAAATACAGTGTTCAGATGAGGAATCCCAGGAGGGCCCAGTCCATTGTGGGTGGGGCCATCCCTGGGCTGATGATCCTGGGTTCTATAAGAAAGAAGGCTGAGCAAGCCATGGAGAGCAAGCCAGTAAGACGCACTCCTCTGTGATCTCTGGGTCAACTCCTGCCTCCAGGTTCCTGCCCTGCTTGAGTTCCTGTCCTGACTTCCTTCAATGATGGATTATGATATAGAAGTGTAAGACAAATAAACCCTGTCCTCCCCAAGTTGCTTTTAGTCATGGTGTTTTATCATACCAATAGAAACCCTAAGGCAGAGATCAAGTAATATTTATCAAGATCTTTTTAATTGGTGTTTAAAGAAAAGAACGGTTTAAATCTTCAGGCCTTGGTCAGATTTGCAGGCAGCTACTAAGACTAAGGAGTCCAGCCAAACCAGGTACTTAAAAAGATTTCTACTTCTTACTGGGTGGTGGTGGCACATGTCTTTTATCCTAGCACTCAGGAGGCAGAGACAGGCGGATCTCTGAGTTCGAGGCCAGTCTGGTCTACAGGGTGGGTTCCAGGACAGGCTCCAAAGCTACAGAGAAACCCTGTCTCGAATAAAAAAAAAAAAAAAGATTTCTAGTTCCCATCACATTGGCAAACAGTTAAATTTCCTGGCTTTGCCAGGAGCCTGGCCTGCCAGTTAAGTTTATAACCTTGATTCTTGTCTTATCCCCTACCAGTTAGACATTAATTACACACCTGTGCAAAGACCCGGCTGGACGTCGTCTTCTGTGAACTCACTGTTGTTTTCCTCAAGGTCTTCTAAAGGTCAGGCAGACTGGTAACTCGGTTCTTGTCTCTCTGTCCCCAAGAGCAGCTGGGCAAAAGGTGAGAACTTGAAAAGGAGAAAGGCAGACATTATTTTCTATTTGCTTGTCACTGGTTAACTGAACGTTCTCTAACAGTAAAACCTGTACTCCCGCCCACTCCTTCAGACCGCTGTTGGACTAATTCCTCTCTTGGTTGTCATGTTGGTTTCAAGATGAAGTTGGTTGCGTCATTTTCCTTAGACAGTGGCTTAAGCCAACATCTTTTATATTACATGACCGTGAGAGCTCTTCTTGGCTTTGGGTCCAAAGTGAACAGGCCACCGTACCCACACTGACACATAGTCTAATGGTCAAGAGTAAGCAAGGAAATGACCCTACTTGCCTGTTTCTGGATCCTTTCCACTTATTTCCAGTGGGTGGAAGCCAGCCAAATGGACAAGCTGGCCAGCAGGAGAAGGTGGGAGTATAATTAATTCTTCCATCTGGGAATATTGTACATCACATAACAATCGGGAGGGGTATAATCTTCCAGGGAGGGCAGCAGATGATTGCAAATAATGTAATCTCCCATAATAGAAAACTATATTTAATTCAGAAGGGTTTAATGACCTCTATGGCAATGCTGAAACTGTTTTTAGAATTGATTAAAGTGCAGTCTGAGTTTCATTTTGGAAAGGTTAGGGCTCAGAAATCTGCCTAGATTTGGAAAACAAGGTCCACTCTTAGGACAAGACTAATTAATCTTTCATGAGCTGGAGAGCTGTACCCGCAGCTTGGTAACTTTCCATTCATTGTTACTAAGAGCCTAGATCTTCATTTTAGCCAAGAAATCATGTTTCCTAGGGCTAGAAATGTTACTCAGTGACTGACTTAACATGTGCAAGTCTCTCTGTTCACTCATCACGCCCTCCCCCCGCCCTGCCAAAGGAAAACCAACCATAATTATATTTGTTATTCTCTTGGCTTTCATGTCTGCATTTTTCACATGCTCCATCTTATGAGTCAAGTAATCTTGCTTAATTACCTATGTTGATATGGTTCTGCCATCAGCACTAGCTAGAGGTAGATAGTGCTCGCACAAGAGAAGGATAGACCGGGAAGATGGGAGGTGCATCAGTGGGCAAAGTGCTTGCTCCTCCAGCCTGAGAACCCAACTTTGATCCCCAGCACCCACATGAAAGCCAGTGTGGCAGTTGTGACTGGGCTGCTAGCACTGGGGAGGCGGTGATGGAAGGGTCTTTGGGCCTTGCTAGCTCTCAAGTCTAGCTAAGTGTGTGAGCGCCACATTCAGTAAAAGACCCTGTCCCTCTCCCCTCCCCCAACAAAGTGGAGAGTGACTGAAGAAGGTACCCAACATTGGCCTGGTTTCCACATGCACACATGCACATATGGATGTGCACCATCTTAGGCAAATGTACACGTGACCGTGCACACATGCACATGTGACTGTGCACACATGCACACACACACCTTTGGGGGGGAGTGCCTTTTGATGAAGATGGCATTTTTTTAGGACCTAATAAATCTGCCCTGACAGTTTTCTTTAAAAAATAAGATTGCTAACAGAAACTCTATCCCCTGTGAGTGCTTGACTTGAGCTGTGGCCAGGCCCACCACAGTTTTTGGTTACTGTTGATAGCCAGCCCTTAGGCTGTGTCTCCTTCTTTGTTGTAAGCAGACAGAGTTCCAAGGACTGCAACAAAACTCCCCTAGCACTGGAGAGAGAGGATTTGGTTCTGAAGGGTCCTGCTTTCACAGAATTTCTCCAGGATGTCAGGGTGGTGACTGCACATGTCATAATGACCCTGTGACAAGTCCGCGTACAGGGAGAAATCTGTTAAGAATTTAGTGTTAAGTAGAAAGTAGAAAAAGACAAGATCTCTTGGGTAAATTGGGAGCATGGGGACCTTGGGGGAGGGTTGAAGGGGGAAGGGGAGAGGCAGGGAGGGGAGCAGAGAAAAATGTAGAGCTCAATAAATATCAATTAAAAATTTTTAAAAAGCAATAAACAAAACAAAAACAAACAAACAAAAAGAATTAGAAAATAAACTTGCTAGGGGTGGGGGAAAAAAAAAAGAATTTAGTCTTAGAGTGCCCAGCTCCTGGCGACTTGTCTGCAGCAAATGCAGGAAAAGCATAAACGCTTCCCAGGTTTTCATCTTGCTGCCAAGGCTGAATGGTTGGAGGCAAGCGTGTAGCTTAGGTGAGGGAAAGACAGTGAGAACACCATGGAAGCTGTGGAGGCTTGTGTCCATGCAAGACCAGAGAGATCACTGCTGCCAACCATGCTGACTCTCATACTTTAGGCTTGTGTGGATTTTCAGGTGACATCAGGTCCTTCCTCCCTTAGCTTAGAGGGCGCCCCTCCATCCCATCTGCTGGCTACATCCAGTAATCTTTGTGGTCTCACCACAGAGCGATTTAGGGTCTGTATTTTCCTTATCCCCCTCCAGATCTGGCTGGATCTCAGAGTTAAGTTTATGATTATGAAGAAAATCTAAGAAAAAAGGAAAAACAGTTCTTTACTGGGGGCTTTCTACCTTACCTTTTAGAAGTGAGAAATTATACCCAACGTGGTGGCTGTCTGATGTCATGCAGTGCTGGGAACTGAACCCTGGTCTTCTGCATGAGCAGAAGTGAGTGCTCTTATTGCTCAGCCATCTTTCCAGCTCCTTACTGCTCAGCCATTTGTTCTTAGAACCGATAAATAACTTTAAGGCTGGGCACGTGCCTTTAATCCCAGCACTCAGGAGGCAGAAGCAGGCGGATCTCTGTGAGTTTGAGACCAGCCTGGTCTACAGAGTGAGTTCCAGGATGGCAGGGCTATTACACAGAGAAACCCTGTCTCAAAAAACCAAACCCAAAACCAAACCAAAGCAACAACAAAAAACAAACAAATGAACAGAAAAAAAAAAGGCCAAAACTTAGGGAAGTTATGATGTATAAGAACTCAAATCTAATCACCACAGGTGTATTAGGGAGCTACGCATGCCTCGGTTTACCTGGTTTTCTTTCCGCTTTCTCTCCAGTCCTGGGCCCTGTTTGGCCAGGATTCTGAAACAACAGTAGGAATATGTTGCTTCTCTGTCTCCTTCCCTTAGGTTGAATGATGCTCACAGACAGGTACTCACATTCTTGTAAACTGCTATGGTCTCCTTCTTTGGTTAGTTGCTTCACAATTATTGCTTCTTAAACCTAAAGCCCTTAATTTCAGACAAAATATCTTTTGAAGTATTTCTTGCCACAGTTCTGTAAAAACCACTTGTTAGTTAAAACGTGAAAGGATTATACCTTCTGTGTCTGTGTGCATTGTAGGCGCAGAAGGAATCCTAACAGGCTTTTCACGCATGGGTAGTGTGGGAGGCGCCCACAGCTGTAGAGTAAACATCCTCCTGGAACTTGGTTTTCTCCTGAAGTCTTTGGCGGGATCCCTTTGAATCTGGGCAATCATGAGTGCACACAAAAACTGATAGTATTTCACGTGCTTGAGATGGGGGTATTGAGGCTAATGATTCTAGTGGGGGCACTGTACTGATTTTAGACACTGTGACTGACAGTGGACCTGCAGCCCTGGTGATTGTATTTCTCCTAGAACAAGAACTGGGAATTTCAAGTCAACTCTTTCTTTTCTTTCTTTTTTTTTTCTATCTTCCTGAAACAGGGTTTCTCTGTGTGGCCCTGGCTGTCCTGGAACTCACTCTATAGACCAGGCTGGCCTCAAACTCGCAGAGATCCACCTCAAGTCAACTCTTAAGCAAGTACGCACTTAGTATTTTACCACATTGGATTGTTCTCAAAAGATTAGTACTTTTTTTAAAAAAATTATGTTTACCTATAGCTGTTAGACTCTTACAAATTGTTTTCTGTTTAAGATGCTTTTAATTAAGTTCTGTATGCAAACCCACACATATCCCCAATTTTATCTCTCAAGAACGGGGTTTGGGAAAAAAACAAAGTATTGAAGATTCTGATTTATTCTGTGACCTTAGTCATTTCAGAATTGATAAAAAGAATTATGACGTTAACGAGGAAGCCTAAGAAATCCTGAACTCTTCAAGGAGTTGGCATTGTCTCCAGATTCTGCTCCCAGTGAATGAGACTGCAAGGTGATGGTTGTGTTCCTGACCCAGAAGTAGGAGTTGGTGGCAACGCCAGCAGCAGTGAGTGACCCAGAAACCGCAGGCTATTCTTAGCCGCTACTTGAAAGGCGGCTGTTATTGTCAGGGCAGTACAGATAAATCTATTTCTTGGTTCTCATTGCTGTAAAACAGAAACAACAACCCCTCCCAAAAAAAAACTGGAATACCACAATCCCAGAGAATTTAGACAACAATACGGACACTAAGAGAGACCTACATAGATATAATCTACGTGAGAAGTAGAAAGTATAAAAAGACAAGATCTCCTGAATAATTTGGGAGCATGGGGACCTTGGGGGAGGGTTGAGGGAGGGAGGGGAGTGGCAGGGAGGGGAGCAGAGAGAAATAAAAAAAAATTTAATTAAGAAAAAAACTGGAATATCAGGTCTGTGAAAAGTTGTAGCAATGGATTATTCATGTATTTTCACATTCTTTGTTTGTTTGTTTGTTTATTGAGGCATGATGTCACTGTAACCCATGCTGGCCTCAAACTTGCTATGTAGCTGAGGGTGACCTAGAACTCCAGATCTGCCTTCTTCAACCTCCCAAGAGCTACAGTTATCATCATGCATCACCATGCACAGTTTATGCAATGAAAATGGAACTCAGGGCTTCACGCATCCTAGGCAAGCACTCTACCCACTGATCCACATCTCTGGCTCATGTTTATATACTTGGAAAAGACAAGTTCTACAAAGGCTTTAGGTAAAAACAACGGCTTTCTGCCCCACCTTGGACACCCCCAGTTCCTTCCCCTTTGAGGAGCTGCTTTCAAATCTCTTTTCTTTCTTCTCTTGTCATTAAACCACAGAATATGCTGTTGCTTGCCTGGCTTAGATTCACAAAGATAGTAGGTTTTGGTTATTTTCATGTATGTTTGTGTGGCATCCTAGTGTATTCGTGCATGTGTGTATGTGTGTGTAGACCAGAGGTTAACAATGGGTGCCTTCCTTGAGTGCTATCTACTTTAGTTTTTAGTATGACTGTTTTGCATGCATTTGTGTGCACCATCTGTAGTCTCGTGACCTTGGAGGTCAGTAGAGGGTGTCTGATACCCTGGATTGGGAGCCGTGGTTATATGTTGGTCACCTTGTAGGTGCTGGGAACCGAACGAACCCAGATCTTCTGCAAGAACAACAAGTGCTCTTAACCACTGAGCCATCTCTGCAGCCACGGTCTACTTTGTTTTTTAAGTCAGAGTCTCTTGCTGATTTGACAAACTAGCTGTCCCACAAGCCCCAGGGCTCCTTTGTTTCTCCACATTTCTGGTGCTGGGATTACAGTTGTACCACTTCATCTAGCTTTTTAATGTGGCTGCTGGGGGTCCAAGCTCAGTCAGGTCTTCATGCTTGTGTGGCAAACTCTTAATTGACTGAACTATCGCCCCAGCCTCTAGAGGGTAGTTTCTTGATACAGTGTTCTTGGCTGTCATTTCTTATTTAAAAGAAAAGAACATTGGATACTATTTATTGAAGTTATTCTGTGGAAGAAAGTGAAGCTTGTAACTTTTCGGGTGGTGGAAGAATGGCTCGGTGAATGCCGGGCGGTGGTGGCGCACACCTTAAATCCCAGCACTTGGGAGGCAGAGGCAGGCGGATCTCTGTGAGTTCGAGACCAGCCTGGTCTACAGAGCTAGTTCCAGGACAGGCTCCAAAGCCACAGAGAAACCCTGTCTTGAAAAACCAAAAAAAAAAGAAAAAAAAAAAAAGAATGGCTCGGTGAGTAAGAAAACTAACTGTGCACACGTGAGGACCTGGGTTCGAATCCCAGAACCTACATAAAAACCCATATCTTCCTGAATGTGCCTTAATCCCAGCTTTGGGGAATGGAGACAGGAGGGGTCCTGAGGGCTGGTTGGCCAGTCAGACAGCCGAAACCTGTCTCAAGGTTTGAAAGGTGAGGAGCTGGAGGGGAAGGTTCCCGCATCCTGCAGCCACATGGGCTCCCACTGGCCTGCACGCGCCACATGGGCTCCCACTGGCCTGCATGCCATCGCTCTCATGTGTGTGAGCCACATACGTGCTCTGTTTCCCCGCAGAACCTTGAAGCTGCCCACCCTCAAGAGCCACCTTTTAATGGGCAGGGATAAAGAAAGCGTGATTTTTCTTTTCATTCTTCTTGGTGAACGTTTTAAAACTCTTTGTCCCAAGAATTATGAATGACCCTTTTTATTCATTTTCCTGGGAATACAGTAGCCTTTTAAATCTAAAAAAAAGAGAGAGAGAAAAAAAATTAATTTCTGGAACATTTATTCTCTCTCACAATCCCATTCCCCCTAGAATTCTCTTCATCAAATTCCTGTTTGCAAATATTAGTCCTGCAGGAGCAATCCTCTGAGCCTTTTACCATTTTCCTTTTCCTAATTTTTGTCTTGGTTTTAAAAATCTGCTTCTTTTCTTTCATTTTCTTTTTCTTTTCTTTTTCTTTTGTGAATTGCCTCAGGTTTACTTGACCATTTCGTTAAATTCAGAAATGATTTTCAAATGACAAATACATGGCTCATGGATAGCCATTCTGAGTGTAGTGAAGAGGCTCCCTAATCCGTCCTCAGAGAGCCTGCTCATTCGACCACTTAGATTACAGCAGTTTAGGTTTTTTTTAAATGACCACTACTTATTCTTTTTAATCTGCCTCCCATTAATCTTGCCTCATCCTATGCTGCCGACGGAGACAGCCTCTCACGTGTATTGTCCTGCTCACGTGATGAATGCGGTGCTGCCAGGTGACAGGATTCATGCATTTGTTCCATTGCTTTCCACGAAGGCTGGACTGACCCCTGCCAGTGAGGTGCAGAAGCTGCCGTTTCTCTGGAAGTTTAAGTTTTTTAATATGAGAAATGGTATCTCAAGTGGTTTTAATTTGTACTTTGTTTCAGAGGTTGAGTGTCTTTCCATGAGCCCGTAATCGCCATTCGTGATTACCTGTCTCTGAACTGTTAGGCATTCACTCTTGGGCGGTTGGCTATCTGATTGTGTCGCCTTGGCTTGTCACTTTGTATGCACAAGAAGCACATCCCTTATCTGTGAAAATAATGAGTCGTTTCCAGTCTCGCCCTCATCTTTTATCTTAGATTGCATCGTGTTTTTCTCATGGAATTTATCATCTGATGATATTTAGTTCTTTAGATTGAGTGTCATAAAAAGAAAAACAATCTTTTTTTTTTTTTTAGATAAGTTCCTGGCTGGCCTGGAACTTGCTGTGCAGACCAGGCTAACCTTAAACTCACAGAAGCCTGCCTGCCCTTAGCCCCCATCTACTGCAGGGATATAAAGCCCATGCCCTGGTGTTTTTTCTACTATCCAGGGATGGTTTCCTCTGCTATGTCTGTGGTTTCAGGGGCTTTTGTTTGTTGTTGTGTTTCGTGTTTTGGTGGTCAGGGTGGAGCTAGGGATTTGTAGGAGGAAAATAAGTGCTTAACTGCTCAGCTCCACTTTCAGCCCCAGTTTTTAGTTTTTGTAATAAAATTATTGCTCCATTTTGAACTTGTTTAGGTAGGATCCTAGTTTACTTTTTTCCCCTTCCAAATATTTATTGTTTTCCCCAACTATTTAGTAATCAATTTCCCGCCTTGTTTAGCGGTGACATTTTCATAATATGCCAAGTGGCACACATGCCTGTTTCTCTGTCCTCATTTTTCTGTTTTATTGGCTTGACTAGATGTTCCTGCTTTGATCATAATAATATTCCAAATCTGTTAAGAATATTTTTTATTAGGGAGGATGGAGTTTATTTTTATGTATTTACTGTTGATATTAACCTTCATTTTTACATTTGTAGGCAGAGACTGCTCATTCGTTCCCCGGCTGCCCAGACCTGAAATAATCACACAGAAACTGTATTAATTGCAACACTGCTTGGCCTATTGGCTCAGGCTTCTTATTAACTAACACTTATATCTTAAATTAACCCATTTCTATTATTCTGTGTATCACCACAAGGCTGTGGCTTACTTGGTAAAGGTCTCACGTCTGTCTTCTTTGGCAACTACATGAATGTCTCCTTGACTCTGCGTACTCTCTCTCCATATCTCTTCCAGCCTGCCTATATTCTGCCCTGCTATAGGCCAAAGTAGCTTAGTTCATTAACCAGTAAAAGCAACACATGTACAGAAGGACATCCCACATCACACATTGGCATTTAAACCTGAATCACATATCACTTAAAGGAAGCCTCTCAGAGTTTAGGTAATTTCAAAGTCTAATGACCTGGGCTGATTGACAGAGGCTCAGGGTTTGCCTTCCTGCCTGCCTTCCGTCCTTCCTTCCTTCCTTCCTTCCTTTCTCTCTCTCTCTCTCTCTCTCTCTCTCTCTCTCTCTCTCTCTCTCTCTTTCCTGTGGTGATATTTTGTTTGTAATCTAACAAATAAAGCTTGTTTGAAGATCAGAGTACAGAACTAAGCCACTAGTTAGCCATAGAAGCCAGGCAATGGTAGCACACACTTTTAATCCCAGCACTTGGGAGACAGAAGCAGACAGAGCTATGTGAGTTCAAGGCCACCCTGGACTACACTAAATTGATCCATTCTAAAAAGAAACAGAGCTCTCACACCTTTAATCCCAGTATTTGTTGAGTCCTGTGCCTTTAATCCCAGCACTAGGGAGGTGGAGACAGGAAGGGATATGGCTGGGCGGAGAGAGGAATATAAGGCAGGAGGAGACGGGAAGACAGATGCAGTCTGAGGATTCAGGCTGAGCATGCAGTCCGAGTATTCAAAAAGATGGATGCAGTCTGAGGAGTCATAGAGACAGGATCACCCCTTTGGTCTGAGCATTGCTAGAGGTAAGGACTCTCTAGTGGTTGGCTGCTCTGCTTCTCTGATCTCTCAGCTTTCACTCCCTTAAGTCTGACTCCAGGTTTTTATTAAGACCAATTCGATTTCACACTACACGTTCTTGCTTTCTTTTTGTGGGGAAGCATGGGATTATAGCACAGGTGGAACATAATTATTCACCTTTGAGATGGTTGGCTTACATAGCAGAACATTCTACTTTAGAGGAATGAGTAAAAAAAAAAACTAGTTGCAAAGCCAAACCTTTAGATGAAAGGATGAGTTGGGGCAGTTCTGTCGTTTGAGATGAACTCAGGTTCAGTGCTGACCTAGGACATGGCGGTCTCTCTCAGCTTTAGCTTCCGTTTCTAGGAGATGGAAAAGAGACTGCCATGGGCCAAAGACTGATTCAGTCTGAGTCATTTTGTCCTCTGGTATGCTGAAGCAGCCTGTAAAATGTAGAATCACTGCCACACCACGTGTGAGGAGACCTGTCTTACGACACTAGGGGAAAGTGTGTTGTTGGGGTCTGTACCTGTATCTGATGTGCTGTGTAGGTATTTTAAAGCTTCTCTCTGGGTAATAATTAGTTTTAAAGACTGACCGAGCTGGGCATTGTGATACAGGTCTGCAGTCCCAGGATTTGGGAGGCTGAGGCAGGAGGGTCCCAGGTTTGAGGTCATCCTGGGCTATATGGTAACATTCTATCTCAAAAAAAACAAAAATAAGATAATAAACAAGAACCCAGTAGCTTGATATGAGCACAAATGTGGAGCAATTATGGAGTGGTTTGTAAAATAACTGATGGATTATGCTAAGCTTGGACTCTGTTTAGGCATATGCTATATTCTCTCTCTCTCTGTTTGTATTTAATGAATCAATAGCATTTTTTTCTTTTTGCTTGTATGTGTGTGGTATACAAGCACATAAGCATATTTACTGTATATGGGTGTGTGTGTGTGCTTATGTGTATGGAGGCCAGAGGTTGCCATTGTGAATACTCTCTGCCTTACATATTGAGACAGGGTTTTTTATTTTTTGTTTTCCTAATTTAACCAATTTCCCTTCTTTTTTCCTTTTTTCATTCCTTAGTTTCTTCCTTCCTTCCTTCCTTCCTTCCTTCCTTCCCTCCCTCCCTCCCTCCCTCCTTCCTTCCTTCCTTCCTTCCTTTCTTCCTTCCTTCCTTCTTTCCTTCCTTCCATCTTGTGGTGCTGAGGATAGAACCCACGACTCACACATGTTAGGCACTGCCCTCTGAGCTATGTTCCTACCTCTAAGTTTTAAGCATTTTAATTGTAGGTCTGCAGTGCTCGGCACAGTCACAGTATTACATGACCAGCATCAGCATCCTGGCCCATCACCTCTTCAGCATCCTAAACAGAAGCTGTGTCCCACTACACTCTTAACTCACCTTGCCTTCTCCCCACAGGCACTGGTGACATCTGTTCGGCTTCCCTGTAATTGTTGTATTTAGATACAACATTAATACTTAGGAGTTTTAACTTTCTGTGTAAAAGTCTTCACCAAGCTTCTTGGCACAGGCACTCGCTTCCACTGAAGCCAAACCTTGGGGTTTTGTCTTGAAAGAGGACGAAACTTGCATTATGGGGCATCACACATCCAGATTTCTGGGGTGTAGATCAAAGCTTTTCTTAGAGTAGCATCTCAATCAACTTGTCTTTCCTAGTTCTTGGCCATGGAGTTAAACTGGCCCTTGAGTTATGATCTAGCAATGTGTACGCAGCTGCAGGAGGGAGCAGGGAGGTGGCTGTGTTCGCAGGCAGGGCAGCTTGTAGAAGATAATAGGGCATCTGGCACCATGTCCTTGCCAGTCGGAACAGTTTTGGAACTGGATTTTGTCCTGTAGGGATGGTCCTCTTTGAAGAGGGAGGCCTGCTCAATATTTGCATTGTTTTGAAGTCAGTACCATGGAGATACTATGACTTATTGCCATCAGAAGCAGGCCTGGTTGTGTGAAGGTTTCTTATGTAGGAACAAAGGTTGCTAGAAAAAAAGAGAGGTTCTGATAATCATTTATTTTGCCAGTAAAATTTGTTGAGCTCTGAGGGCAGTTTGGAGGAGTCATAGCTGAATTTTACATCTTTTGAGAATGTGTCATAGGAGCTGATCCTGAGCTAAGTCTCATGAGCTTGGCTCAGGCTTTAGAGCTGCTAGCTTGTGACTTCAGGCTAACTTGTTTAAACTTAGTTTCCTCACCTGACAGAGAAAGTGCCACTCTGTAAAGTCACGCATAGCACACTGAAGGCTGTAACACAGTCTAAAGACTTCTATATGAGGCCTCTTATGCCCCAGGACGGGAGCGATGAAGTGGAAAATTATATTTTAAATACAAACTATACATCTATAAGTACACGTGTACACATGATACAGGTATGTGTGTGTGTGTTTGTGTTTGTGTATAAATCTTGGTGTTCTGGGGTTCAGATTGTCTCTTTTGAAGGTGGCCCTGACTAATGAGAAGCCAAGGACTCCAGAGGCCCCAGCTGGAGTGGGCAGGATGGATAAGAAAGTGTGAGAAAGCCCGGGATTTTGAACTGTTCCTACATGTTCCTGTTTTCTTTTGAGCCCGACATTGGAAGTTGCTTTTCCTTAGCCAGCGAGGTTCCTTACAGAAGTGTGAGTCAAGCCACCCCTCTCTCATGTTTATGAAAAGCAAAACAAAATCAGTTCAGTTTGGGAGGATCTGGAAGCTTACCAACTGCCACGCCCAGATTCCTGGGCCTGGGTGAGATAAGGGGAATGTCACTCAGCTCCTCTCCCCTCTTGGCTCTCTTCTGCAAGGGGCCCTAGCGAGATTTGCAGCATGGGGGTCAGGGACAGCAGTGGGCGGGGACCAGAGCCAGGCCCCCTGTCTATCGCACCGGAGTTTTGCTGCCCATCTTGCCCCATTTGGAAAGGGCGTTGAGCAATAAAACATCGTGGGAGTGTAAAGAATGAGCCCGTAGACCAGCCTGACTTGGAGAAATTCAGAAAATGTAATGCAGAAAATGTATGTTCTTGTAGCGTCTGTGGCGTCAACAATGGGGCTCTTGGGAGAACGTCTGAAGCCTGTTCTGTTTGGAAAGCCGTATTGTGCTCAGTGTGTATGCGTGCCATAACCACAAAACTCTGTCCCGGACTCGTGGCTGGGAGCCTTCGGCAACTGTGAGCAGTGAGGTAGACGGTGGGAGGAACTGAATGAATGGAGGAGGGAAGGCTGCCTGATTTTAGCCTTCTCTGCTTGGCTTTTTAATAAAAATGACGTTTTGTGTATTAATTTGTGTGTGGGTGTCCACCCACACAAGCCTGCTCTGCGCTGCACGCTTGGATGTCAGAGGACGGCGTGTGGGAGTCAGTTCTCTTCCTGTCAGCATGCAGGTCCCAGAGATGGAACTGAGGTCAGAGGTTTGGTGGCCAGTGCCTTCACCAGCTGAGCCATCTTGCCGGCTCAGTGCTTGGCTTTGTGGGAAGAATCCCCAAGGTGATTTCCCCCTTGGTTATGGAGTAGTCTCCCAGATGACATAATCCTGGGGAATGAGCTATTGTTCTACTCAAGAGTATGGATGCAAACAGGCAAAAAAGGCCATGCGCTTTGAGTATTTTTCTTGTTCCTGTGATGCCTTCTTTTCAGAAATTTTATGAAAAGCATAAATATTAGAGCTTTTAATTACATTAGGAGAGGAAAACTGTCATTCTTCTTGCAGAGAACGTTCTGTATGTTTCTATAAAATCCCTCGCCTTGCCCATGAATGGTTGTTTTTCGCCGGTGTTTCATGTTATAATTACACGGGTGGAGACTGGTGGAGGCTGAGGTGGGAAGCCAGGCTTAGATAATGAAGACTGATGTCTTTCTCTGAGGTCACCCCATCACCCCTTCCTGCTGGCCAGACAACCGTGGGACCCAGCACATCACTTCCTGTCCAACTTGGCACTGAGCGTGGTGCAGTGCCTCTGCCTAGTGTTCTGACTGCATTTGGCAGTCACAGTCACTCTGAGAGACAACTTAGCCTCCCCCTTTGCATTCTGCAGCCTTGGGCAGCTTCCCCAGAATTTGGTACCCCTTCCCCCTGCATTTTGGAATAATCCCATCGATCCCCTAGGCCTTGTCTTTGTTTAGCATTAACTTTTTTTTTTTTTTTTTTTTTTAAACCACACAGCTAGCACCTGAGTCTCAACCCAGCATTCTTCTTCAGATGGGCTGGGTACAACCGTGGTGTGTGTCTGTCTCTCTATTTTGTTCTTTTTTTTTTTAAGATTTATTTATTTTGCATACAATATGCTGCTGGCATGTATGCCTACATGTCAGAAGAGGGCACCAGATCTCATTACAGATGGTTGTGAGCCACCATGTGGTTGCTGGGAATTGAATTCAGGTCCTCTGGAAGAGTAGCCAGTGCTCTTAACCTCTGAGCCATCTCTCCAGCCCTTAGCATCGACTTTTTAAATAAACTCCATTTGCCTGGTTCCCTTCTCCATGCCAGGTCCCCACGTCTTTCCTAGAAAAAAATTGTATCACGTTCTTTCCTGTGGGAGAAAGGAAGACAGAGACTGGTCAGTCTCAAATACCTGCTCTAGTATTCGCTCTGTTACGCCCCGTAACGGAGAGATTTTCCATGGGGGACCCTGATTGCTGGATTGCTGAGTGATCCTTGGCCCAATGACTAGGGTATTAAGATCTTTTAAGAGGCCTGGCCTGGTGACCCACACCTTTAAACCCAGAACTCAGGAGGCAGAATCAGGTGGATCTCTGTGACTTTGAGACCACAGCCAGGGCTGTTACACAGAGTAATCCTGTCTTGAAAACCAAAACAATAACAACAACAAAATGTTCTAAGGAAAGCCCCCTGCTGCAGCTTAAGTGCGGGAGACCGTGAGGACAGGCCCCTCGCCTGGAGGCTTCACCTCCCCAGTGCACGGAGGCAGCAAATGGATCGGTATTTGTGTTATTTTCTGTCCCTGTGATCTGAGTATTCTTGAAGGTGAGATATGTGCTGTTTACCGGGTTTCTCTCTGAGCCCTCACAGTTAACGCTCACATTTCTGTGAATAGGTCTCTTCAAGCCATTCTGTAAGTTTCTACCATGTTCCCTTCAGTTTTTACAGGCTCCACACAGCAGGTAATTCCACCCATGGTGTTTAACCTTTCGTTTTAGCATTACCATTGCCAGGTCCCCTTGTCTGCATTCCTTTCTCATCCCTGCTGTAGTAGAAAGTACAGATCTAATGCCGAAAACACAAATTCTGTTATTACTGTATATGGGCCAGAAGTTCAACATGGATCTCTTTAGAGGCATTGTTTTCAACCTGTGAGTTGCAGCCCCTTCTGGGGTTGAATGACCCTTTCACAGGGGTCACCTAGGACAATCAGAAAACACATATGTTTACATTATGATTCATAATAGTAGCAAAATTACAGTTGTGAAGTAGCAGCGAAAATAATTTTATGGTTGGGGGGGTCACCATGACATGAGGAACTGTATTAAGGGGTCTCAGCATTACTAAGGATGAGAACCACTGCTCTAGAGTAAAATCGACAGGCCGGCAGGGCTGGCTTGCTCTGAAGGCTCTAGAAGAGAGCCTGTCTTTTCTGTTATTGTGCTAAGACATCATGACCAAGGTAACTTATAGGAGAAAGAATTTATTGGGGCCTCAGAGTTCCAGAGAGTTAGATTCCATGGTCATCATGATGGGGAGCGTGGCGGCAGGCAGCCATGGCGCTGGAGGAGTAGCTGAGATCTTACCTCTTGAGACACAACCAGGAGGTAGAGAGCTAACTGGAAATGGCATGGGCTTTTGGAAAGACCACCTCCAGTGACACACCTCCTCTAACCTTGTCATCCCTCCTAACCCTTCCCAAATGGTTCCACCAAGCATTCAAATACATGAATCTGTGGGGGCCATCCTCATCCAACCCACCACAGAACCCCTTTCTCCTGGTCTTGGCTTACGGAGTCAGTATGCATTCCCTGGCTCATGACTGCCCCCCTCCATTTTCAAGGAGTGAGCCCCATTTACATTTTAAGTTTCCTTGGCATTTCTTCCGACTTTTTAGGATTTATGATTAGACTGGCCCCATTTGGGTAATCCAGGATATGGTTCCCATGTCACCTTCCTTAGCCTCCATCTGGCCAGCAGAATCACCTTTGCTGTGTATGTGTTCACAGGTTTGGGAATTTGTAACTGCAGGTTTCTCTCCTGCCGGCCAGTTCCTGAACAACAACTCTGAGGCTTAACATTAATTACAAACTAATTACTCAGGCTTATTACTAACTAGCTCTCACAACTTAAATTAACCCGTAATTCTTATCTGTGTTTAGCCATATAGTTGGTACCTTTTCTCAGTAAGGCATTCTTACCTAGCTTCCTCTGCGTCTGGCTGGTGACTGCTCTCTGTCTTTCCTCTCCCCAGAATTCTTCTTGTCTGGTTGCCCTGTCTATACTTCCTGCCTGGCTACTGGCCAATCTGTGCTTTATTAAACCAGTACGAGTAGCAAATCTTTACAGTGTACGAGAGCATTATTCCACAGCAGGAATTAGAAACAAAGTAGTTCCGAGAGATACTGTTTCCTGCCTGCCGTGCAAGAAGGCAGTATGTGAATCTGTACTGCAGTCAACCACCTGGTCCGTGCTTACAGATATCGCTTGCATAGTGGAGCTATGAGCATTTTCTCCAGGGTACATCTTTTACCCTGGGCTGGAACATGCACCTTGCAGGTCAGGGATTTGATCAGTGGTCCTCAACCTGTGGGTCATGACCCCTTTGGGATCAGAAGATCCTCACAGGGGTCACCTAAGACAATCAGAAAACACAGATACATTATGAGTCATAACAGCAGCAAAATTAAGTTATAAAGTAGCAACAAAAATATTTGTATGGCTGGGGAGTCACCACAACATGAAGAACTGTATTAAAGGGTCGCAGCACTGGGAAGGTTGAGAACCACTGTATTAGGTGAACTTAAGAGTCCCTCTTACCCCATCTCCCACGCCCCTTGTCTTAGTGACTGGGGTGAGAAAGGGACACAAAGGGACCACTGGAGCCGTGACTGTTCTCCTTATTGTGAATTGAAGAAAGAAGCCTCCCATCCAGAAGATACCTATTCATAACTGACACAGGAGCGCTGGGTTAGAAAACTGAGTTGCTTCCGAAGGGCTCGCCTTTGAAGGTGAAGCTAACCTGCATTGTTGTTTGATCCTGAGTTCTTTGTTGGAAAATTGGACCTCTCTGTGGCATTTGGCATGTTACTGAGCAGGGTTCCTTTGTGGGGAGGGGACAGAAGCCCCCTCTCAAGACACCTGGAATTTGATGCCAGCTCCCATCTGACAGCTGGCTAGCCTGTCGGGCCCTTACAAGCTAGGTCTCGTCTGAGGAAATAATGTGCAGGAAGATCAAAGCCTGGATGGGTTAAATTAATTTTTCAGTAAACTTCTGCTTTAGGAGATGTACACACCATCTCTAAGTGCTCTCAGGTCCTTGGTAAATAAGGCACTTTTGAATCTCTTTGTTTTTGTTTTGTTTTGTTTTGTTTAAGATCATTAAGTCTGTGTTTGATTGATGCATGCCTCAGTATGTTAGAAGGGAACTTTGAAAACTTGAGCCAGCCTATGTAAGATGAAGCCCTGCAGTAAATCACCTGCACTTGATGATCTTGCAAGGTGATTGAAGCACCTGCTGTTCTCAGAGTTGTGGTTCTCAGCAGGTTGGGGATGGAGAGTGAGAATTCTCCATGGGCATTCAGCAATGCAGAGACTTTTCTGGTCCTTATGACTGAGGAGGTACCATTGGCATCTATAGAACATAGGTGGAGACACTCTGAATTCCCTGTGATGCCCGTGACAGCCCCACACGTCCCTCATGATGCCCACAACAGCTCCACAACTGAGAATTACATAGCTCAGACAATCTACAAGACCTGAGGTTTTTGAGGAGAGACAGTTTTCTGATTTTCACTTACTGGGTATTTCTCTTTTCCTCCCCTCCCCTCCCCTTCTTCTACCCTTCTCCTTAACCCCTCCCCTTCCCTTCCCTCCCCTCTTTCCTTTCTTCCTCCCTCCCTCCCTTCATTGTGAGACAGGGTGTCTTAATTGTTTTTCTATTGCTGTGCAAAAGACACTCTGACCAAGGCAGTTTATAGACACAGAGTGTCTTGGAACTTTACGGTTTCAGAGAGTTCTGACTGTCATGGTGAGGAGCATGGCAGCAGGCAGGCAGGCAGGCATGGTGCTTGAGCAGTAGCCAAGAGCTTACTTAGATTTTGAGACACAAACCAGAGACAGAGTGGGCCGACACTCACTGACACACCTCCTTCAATCATGCCATCCCCCTGGTCTTTCCCAAACAGTTACACCCAGTGAGGTTCAAGCCTTCAAAAATATATGAGTCTCTAGAAGTCATTCTCATTGAAATCTCCACACAGTGTGTTAATATTGTAACCCTGGATAGCCTGAATTTACTGTGTAGATCAGGCTGTCCTCAAACTCACAGAGCTCCTCCCTGTATCTGCCTCCTGAGTGCTGGGATTAAAGGCATGCACCACCACACCTGGCTGATTTCTTAATCCTACGACTGTATTGAGTTTCTTTGGTGATAGTGATCCACCACCGTTTGGTTTCTCAATAATTGAAACAACTTGCCCTGGGCTCAGAAACTTCTTTGTTGTTGCCTGTGACCCGCACCCTGGTCAAGGTCTTCATCTTTTTGTCTTGGATCTGAGTTACTCAGGGCAGCAGTGAGGAGCAAAGGGCAGTCATGGCAGAGTCAGCTGGGGGAAAGATGGGAAGAACCTTCAAGGGTTTGCTTTGAGCCCCTGCTCCTTATGCAAAAAAAGAGCTGATAATAGTGGCGACTTAGGGTGCTTTTTGAGACAGATGCTGCTTCAGAGTGCGCAGTAGGACAGAGGCTTGCAAATGTCCATGTCCCTTTCCTAGGCAGCTTGTACAGGGCACCTAAAAGCCATATTTTATATTTTAAAGCTTCCATAAAGAAGCCTGACACATTCTGGGCTTGTTCTTGGCTCTCCCTGGAAAGAAGGGAGAAGGGAATTCAGAGCTCTTCGGCAAAGGTTACGTGGTGATGGACAAAGCAATCTCAAGTGCCTCAGGAGCATGTGGGGCTTGGGCCAGAGCTATTTTTAATGATGAGTTGACAGGAGCGAGTTCAAATTGTAACACTCCTGACTTAATTACAGAGCCCAAAGGCTCCTTCACACAGGTGGCTTTCAGCATTTCCTAGATTTGACAAAAGCTAGGAGGTCCATATGCATTCCCCCTCCCTCCCCTCTTTTTTGCCCTTCTCTGCTGCCCCTGCCAGCAGTTAATCCTAGGACCTCTTACTTGATAGGCAAATACTCTCCTGCTGAATGTCATCTTCACCTCCTCTTTTTAAATGTTGAACTTCTAGGACTTCCCTTAGTTACCCAGACCAACCTCATGCTTGTGATCCTCCTGTCTCACCCTCCTAAGTTATGAGGATTATAGACTGGTATCCCAGGCCCAGCAGGTTGTTTGAAAACTGTGATTTATGAGGTTGGGAGGCAGATTTGTGTTTGAATCCCATTGCTATGCAATTGGACCCTCACTGCTGTAGTTTGTAAAACAGTCATAGTCCCATAAATGGTTCGTTAATGAGTCTGATTAAGATATGGTTCTGTGACCTCTGGCATAGTAAATATGTAAAAAAGAATAACGCTTATAAACAATATTGGTTGAGAAATGTCCAGTTTTTAAATACCTTGTCCGTTTTTTTCTCTAGAGTGTTTTATTTGGAGTATTTTGTGGGTTTTTTTTTTTTTTTGCAAACTTTAAGGGTTTTGCTATTTTTGTTACTTATTTCTGTTTCTTTGAAAAGTGTCACTGGCTCTTTTTAAAAAATTGTTTTTGATACAGGATTTCTCTGTGTAGTCTTGGCTATCCTGTAACTCTGTAAATCAAGCTGGCCTCAAACTGAGAAACCCACCTGCTTCCTCTCCCCAGTTCTAGGATTAAAAGTGTGCACCACTGTGCCTGGTTATGTCACTGGCATTTTGATAGGGAACTGGCATTTTGATAGGGATTGTGTTGAATCTATAGACTGCTTAGATAATATTGTCATTTTAGCTATATTCTGATCCATCCATTCATGTATCTTTCTATTTATTTTTATCCTTTTTAATGTTTTTTTTTATAAATATTTTGTACCTTTCTGTCTACAGATCCTTCTTGCTTTAATTTGCTTCTAAAGGTTTTATTTCCCCTTTTTCTTTTTTGTTTTTGAGACAAGGTTTCTCTGTGTAGCCCTGGCTGCCCTGGAACTTACTCTGTACTTACCAGGCTGACCTTGAACTCAGAACTCAGAGATATACCTGCCTCTGTTTCCCCAGAACTAATAACGAAGGAGTACACCACCACTGCTCGGCATTCCTAAGTTCTTTATTCTTTTCTGATGGTATTATACATGAGGTAATTTTCTTAATTTCTGTTTTGGATAGTTCATAATGTATCCCATGCTGATTTTATAGCATGGAACACTCTTGTGTGACACTATTCCTTGAGAGACAAGAACAAACATCTACTTCTGCCAGATAGGGAACTAATGGCAGACCAAAGTAAGGATACCACCAAAGTCCAGCTTGGTGAGCCAGTGAGCTTATTGGGGGTTATTCACAGGAACAGATGTAACTAAAAAACAGTTGCACCACCAAAGCCCACCAGAGCATGCCTGGCATATCACCAAAGCTGGAAACCTGGAGCACACTGTACAACGTGCAGGAAGCTCAAAAGGTTGGAGAGTGGTGGTTCAGTTGGTCTCAGCTTCCTTTAGTCAGCTCAGCTGATGGCTCTGTTGGTCTGAGCCTCTTTTAGGCAACATAGCTCATCTGAGAATGTCTCTCAACAGTTGCTATTGCTTATATATTCTGGGGAGGGAGGGGATTCGTGAATTTGGTCAGCTTCAGGGACTTCCTGAAGCCTTTGAGTTGTTTATTTCCTGAGCTTAATCACTTATCTACAAGATGATCATGATGTGTATTTAAGTGTGCTATTCTGGCCTGGAATGGTGTGTATGTGTGTGTGCCTGCACATAGTGCTGAGTATGGAGTCAATTTTCACCTTCTACCTTGTGGATCCCAGGGATTGCACTCAGGGTTGTCAAGCACTCAAGGTTATACCTGCCTTGGTATATTCCTTGAGGGCAGTCCTGTGTCTTGTGTACTTAGATACGACTATGACTCTGGTACAGAGAGGGTATCTTATAGTCTTGTACTTTCTATGTTTATTGGCAATAATGAGTCACGCAGATTTGAGGTCGGCAGTTCATGAAGAGACAAGCCAGTGTATGTAGAATAAGTGAGGTTGAGACTAGTTTATAGCTAAAAGAAACAGGCCAGTATGCAGAGTCAGTGTTCTGATGGGAGAAGTTCAACCCTGTATAGACACCTAACTGTGGGAGCAATCCAGAGAGAAAGTCAGAGAGGAAACGGGCTGGGGAAGGTGGAGCTAACCTGATGGGCAGAGGCCCATGCTCTGAAAGTAGGGGGAGCATGCTCTGTTCTGACCATGGAGAACTAAGTTTGAGACTTCACACTGGAGAGTAGAGTTGGGTGTGCATAGGATAGGGGGTGGGTCTAGATCATTGAGGCAATTCTGTGGGAAGAGATCTTGGACATTTTTTGGAGGGTGGTGGGAAATCTTGACGAGTTTTGGTTTGGTGCATGATATGACGGGAAATAGCGGGTCAGAGGAAATGTCTCCAGTGTGAGTATGTGAGAAAAGTCTGAGAAGAGAGGCCCAGGATTATAACCAGTGAGTGGGAAGCTAGCCCCGGCTCAGGCTTAGCTGGAGAATATACTGGAGAGTTAGAATGGGAAGGAAGAGTCAAGGCCAGTGCTGGCTCAGGTTTCTTGAGATCACTCTGCTGCTCAGTAAGAGAAATCCTGGGACGTTGGTGGGGGACAATGATGTCATTTATGGACAGATTTTGTGTGTGGGGGGTGTTAAAGGGGGCTCTAATTGGAAAGGAGAAAGAATTGCGCTCTATGGCTCCTTACACAGATAGCTGGCAATGATCACCTGGTTAGGGTGGAGGGACAAGAGAAAGCTGAGGCTAAAGCCCAAGCAACAGCCTGCAAATGAAGTGGAGGCTGAGAGCAGGGAGGGCAGAGCAAGCAGAGAGGGTGCATTTCCAGGAGGGAGCAGTTGCTAGGGTCAGATTCTGCGGAGCAGTGAGAATTAAGTCATTTCTGCTGGATTTGGCAACAAGAACCATTGCAGTAATTGGATGATTGCCTGGCCGGTCCCAAATGGAGAGTCAGGAGCACTATGCAAACATAGTACTTCCTCTGGCTTAGAGGGGACCTGGTGCAGACCAGTGGGAATGTGCCCTTTTGGATAGACACAGTTTCGGGTGCATAGCTTGATGAGTGGACACCATGGATGGAACTTCCTCTCCTATATGCCACCATAGCGGGGTGCCCTTGTTCAGTTTGCAAACTGCTCCTCTTAAACACACAACAGTACACAAAAATGACACGAAATTATCTTGCCCCAAATGGCATTTGTGCAAAGGTCAAGTGAGGTGATGAGGAACCTCTTAACGATTTGGTTGTGAGCTGTCGGGTGGTGGGACACACCTTTCAACCCCAGTGCTTGGGGGCAGAGGCAAGCAGATCTTTGAGTTCAAGGTCAGCTTGGTCTACAGAGTTCCAGGACAGCCAGTGCTAAGCAGTGAAACCCTGTTTCCAGAAAAGACGAGAAGAGTGAGGAAGGGGTCTGGAGGTATCCCTGAGAACAGTGGCCCAAATCTTTTTGGGTTGTGGCAGTTGTCACCATGCCAACCTCCCAACCCCACCTGTGCCGTAGTGTTCCCAACCTCTCTGTCTCTTGGTCATCAGAGTTCCCCGCTGTTGAGTCTCCTGTAGCCTTCCACACCCACGTGTACAAAATGGAAGTTAATCTCTGTGTCTGCATTCCTCTCTCCAGGCACTTTGTCCGACATTTGCATTTTAATAACATGGGTCAGCACCTTCTTTTTTGGCAACCCAAAAACGTTGCTTTGGCTAATCAAGAGCAGCCCATAATTCACTGAGAGGTTGACAAGGCCTTAGTGTGTGGCCCCTTCACGGCTAGTCAGCTCCCCTCGACTGCCAGTCTTGGAAAGCAACAGGCAATATTCTCGGACTTCCAAGCAGCCTTACTTCTGAGAACAGGGTCTGACTGGTTCTCACCAGACAGACTAGCAGCAGCTTTCCTCGCATTTTGGGAGCAAATCAAGTCATTATCTCAACAATGTCAAAACTGTATTCCCAGCTCTGTTGTGTTTGAAACATTTGGGGCTGATGGAGCGGAGAAGAACTAATTAGCGACTCTCTCTCCTGGTGTCCTTTTTCAGCCTTCTCAAATGGCGTCCAAACGCCCTGGCTGCACATTTGAAGATACTGTCCCATTTGATACAAACGGTTGACGGTTAAATTTTGTGAGCCCCTCCAGCCTAAGGCTAACAGTGTCTTGGTTCCAATGGTCAAGCAGATACGTTGCCACTCTCTGTCAATGGGGAAGGAGTTGGATTTGCGGAACCTATTTGGAAAGTCCTGGGTGAGTGTGCAGGGTGCTGCGAGGAGTGGTTTTTTAGTGCAACAATGTATAAATCTAAACTAAATTTAAACAAGTTTAAATGTTGCCGTTTGGCAAAGTATACAAGATAGAATGTGTGTGTGTTGGGCAACAGTGTGTTTAATTTAAAACTGGTGCTAGAGAGCTGACTAAAATGAACTACTGACCATATTGGCTGTGAATTAGGCATTGGTAGTGGGTCCGCTCCTTCTAATTACTGACTGTAGAGATGTTTTAGGTCTTTTTCTATTTAATTGTTTTCTCTATAGTTTAAAAATAGGGCTGATGCTAGTGTTCCCTTCCCGAGTGGCGAACATCAATAAGCGATGACAGCCTTGGACTATAACTCCGTGACACCCCATGCAGCGCTCACCTATTTGTAGTGAATCAGCTCATTTGGTGGAGGGGAAATGTGGTGGAGAGCAGGTTTGGGGCAGGATATTGATGCAGAGTCAATTTTCCAGCAATGGCTGGTCATGTTAAAATTCTGGAAGGCAGCTAATTGCACTTAGGAGGAATAAGTTGTCAAGAGATCTAGTGTACAGCAAGTGAAACATAAGAAGTGACAATGCGGTGTGTTCGTAAAAAGTTGAGTAGATGGTATGTGCCGGCACCACAAATAGGACCGCTGTGTGAGGTCAGACACTTGTTAATTAGATAGATGTGACTGTGCACATACATTTAGCCAAAGTATATACACTTGATTATCTGTCGGTGTAAGCAAACAAAAAGCACCCACATCAGCTTGTGCATGTGTCCATTTAGTCAGGACTGTACATAAATATCTCTATCTACCTCCTCCCTCATTTCCATAATGTGAAATTTATATCTGTGCTAGAATCTGTTTTTTTTTCCTGCATTTAAGAGAACTATTCATCATGCTTTTTAACTTGACTAAATCTTCTTACATGTATTTAAAAACCCTGTATAATTATAATATTATGGGCACAAATGATATCGTCATTGCCAGCTATATTATGAACAACTAGTGAAAGTGGCCAATAAGGGTTTTTCTCATTTTGGGTAGCTAGTAGAAGACTGTCTAGGGAAAGGATTCCAGCCCTGCCTTGGTTTCTGTTTTGTTATTAACCTAAGAGGGCGTTCCTACGAACAGCTACTTAACATGAGAATCCCTCTTTGTCTAACTTGATATAGGTGAACTCGATACTGACCGACCTTTTCGCCCTCAGTGGCTGGTAGCTGTCCCTGTGTGCTTCCCTGGTCTATTTTTAGCAGAAAACAACAGGAATACTTGCCAAGAATGCATGAAAGGAGAACACAAATGAGCCAATACTTATTTACAAAATAGTATTCCTAAGTTATGTGACAAAATCCAACAGGGAAGTGGAGCCTGCTGGCACAGGCCTGTAGTTCTCACTGCTTGGGAGGCTGAGGCAGGAGGATTGTCAGTTCAAGGCCTGCCTGGCAATTTAAGACCTGATTCAAAATGAAAATACACATTAAAGTGTTCCATTAGAACTCAGTGGTTCTGTTTTGCCTAACGTGCCAAAGGTACACCACCCCAGACAGGAAGGAAAAATCCACTAATCTTGTCGTGTATTTTCACATGTACGTAGTTGCATAGGAAAAATAAGGATGTGATAAAAGTTAATAGTGGCCAGGCATTGGTGTGCACGGCTTAATCCCAGCACTTAGGAGGCAGAGGCAGGTGCATCTCTGGGTTCCAGGCCAGCCTGGTCTACAGAGTGAGTTCCAGGACTGCCAGGGCCACACAGAGAAACCCTGTCTTCAATAAAATAAATTAATAGTGACAAATTTCTCTAGTAATTAAAGTAATTATATTTATTATTGTATATTCATTGTACAATATAGTGGATTTCATTATGACATTTTCTATGTATCATGTACTTTTGTGGTATTTCTCCCCACGGTAACCTTTTTGACCCCTCGTCCTCCCTTTTCACTCCCAGAATGGAGCCCTTTATACTGCTGTGCTGCAGATCCATTTTTCTTTTCTTTTCCTCTTTTTTTCTTCTTGTTTTTTCGCAACAGGGTTTCTCTGTGTAGCCCTGGCTGTCCTGGAACTCCCTCTGTAGACCAGGATGGCCTTAAACTCACAGAGATCCGCCTGCCTCTGCCTCGGTGCGCTGGGATTAAAGGCATGTGCCACCACACCCAGCTACGTTTGTATTCCCATGCAAATATAGTCACAGAGGTATGTATGAATGCATGCGGGTGTGCGAGTATCTCTGTGATACGCTGACTTAGAATTCTTTGTGCATGTATCTAGAAGTTTCAGAGCGCTAATGTTCAATTTGCTGGTAGTTATCACGTGACTTCCTAGGCCAACTTGAAGAAGAAAGGCTGTTTGCCCCAGACTGGAAGGGCACTGTTAGACCAAAGAAGGGATTTTGGTGAATGAGTGGGTATACCCAAGTTAGCTATCGAAAAATGGGCCACATCACCCACAACTGCGGTAACTTGCACTAATAACTGCACCAGAGTCTCTTGGGTACCTTCATGACTGACAAGTGTCTAATCACTCCCCTGACTTCCCCACACAAATACCAAACAATTGGTTTCTGCTTCTATAACCCTGGGAGGGCATGGACCACACGAGGATCTTCTGAGGCTCTGTCTTCTTCCACGAGGATTGTTAATAGGCCAGATCTCCTGGGAGTGAATCGATGGATCACAGCTGTTGTGGCTCAGGATCGGCATGGCCAATCCAATGACATAACTGTTTTCTTCAGTAGAACCTCCACGCTGATTTCCATAGCGACTGTACTAATTTATGCTCTCACCTGCAGTATCCAAGGGTTGCTTCCCCCTTCTCTCTCATCCTTCCCGGCACTTGTTTGTTTTTAGGATAACCATTCTGACTGCGATTGCAAGTAATGCTAATATTTTTTCATTTATTCATTTTTGGTGTATGAGCATGTATGTCAGTGTGTGTTGTCATGCAACAGTGTGGAGCTCAGGAAACCTTGAGGAATTCATTCTCTCCTTCTACTATGTGGGCTTAGGGGATAGAACTGAAGATATCAGGCTTGGTGGCCAACCCTCTGAGTCAACTCACTGGCCTGCAGTGTACTACTGATATATGTTTCTACAATGGCTAAAGATATTGGGCATATATTGATTGTCTACTTATACTTATCTGAAGAACCATCTATTTAATTCACTTGCCCACTTACTGATTGGATTATTTGTTTGGTTTATGTTTAATTTTTAAGTTCTTCATATATGCTGGATGTTAATCCCCTAGTTAATGTCTGGCAAAGGTTTTTCTCCCGTGTTATATGCTATCTTCTCATTTTGTCATTTCCTTTACTGTCCGAAAGCAAAAACCGAAACAACCCAGAAACAGCCTGTCTTGTCTTTTCTCCAAGGTATATTCTGGTACCGTGTTAAAAATGAGATGTCTGTGTCGGGCAGTGGTGGTGCGTGCCTTTAATCCTGACTCTTGTGATCTCTATGAATTTGAGGTCAGCCTGGTCTACAGAACTAGTTCTAGGACACAAGGCCACACAAAGAAACCCTGTTTTAAAACAAATAAACAAAAAAATTGAGATGGATATAGTTGCCTGGGTTTATTTTTGAGTCTTCTGTTCCCCTTGTTCTATATGTCTGGTTTTGTGCCGTTTTACTGTGGTGTTGAGACATTCCCAGCCTGACTTTTTATCCAGGGTTGGTTTGACTATTTGAGATCTTTTGTGTTTATATGTAAATTTTAGAACTTTTTATTTTATTTTTTAGAACTTTATTTTTCCTGCTTGTGTGAAGAATGTCATTGGAATGTTGATGGGGGTTTTTTATTGGCTGCTTTCAGTGGCAAATCCATTTTTAGAATACTAATCATGCTTATCTGGTCGCATGGGATTTCTTAAAGGTCTTCAGCTTCTTTCTTTAGTGTTAGCATCGCCGAGTATTTAAGGTCCTTTGTTAGATTTATTTTTAGGTATTTTGCTTATTGAGGCTATTGTACACGGGGTTGTTTTCCTGATTTAGTTCATGGCTTGTTCATTATTGAGGTGTAGAAAGCTACTGATTTTTGCATTTTGATTTTGTGTCCTGCTGCTCTTATGGAACATGTTTGTTAGTCTGAGAGTTTTCTGCTATAGTCTTTAGGACAGCAGTTCTCAATCTGTAGGTTGCGACTGTCGGAAAACACACCTATTTCTGGTGGTCTTAGGAACTGAGACACCGCTCAGTAACAGAATTACAGTTGTGAAGTAGCAACGAAAATAAATTTATGGTTGGGGTTCCTAAGACCATTGGAAATATGTTTTTCTGATGCTTGTGACCCACAGTTTGACAACCTCTACTTTAGGGTCTTTAAGTACAAAGACCATTGTCAGCAAGTAGGGGTAATTTGACTTTCTGATTTCTTGTATGTATCCTTTTAATTTTTTTCTCTTGTCTTATTGATCTGGCTAAGACTGACATTGAATAGAGTGGGGCTACCAGGTGGTGGTGGTGCATGCCTTTAATCATTCAGGCAGAGGCAAGCAGATCTGTGAGTTCGAGGCCAGCCTGGTTTACAGAACTAGTTCCAGGGTGTAGGCACCCTGACTGACTCCTGATTTTAGAGAAAGTGATTATCAGTTTTACTTTGCAGTTACAATGTTGCCTATAGGTTTGTCATGTAGAGCCTTTATTATATTTAGATATATTCTTTCTAGTGTGAGTTTCTTCAGGGCTTTTCTCATGAAGGTGTTTGAATTTTGGCAAAGGCCTTTTCAGCCTTCCTGCTGACAACTTTCATTTCTGTCCCTGAGTCTATTTATGGACCGCATTACCTTATTGGTTTTTTGTTTTGTTTTGTTTTTTTAAATATATCTTAAGGCATCTTTAGAAAGAAACCAGCTTGCTAGTGACATATAGTATTTCATGTGTTGTTGGACTTTTTCTGATCAGGATTTTAAAAGCTTTATATTGATCATATTACCTTTATGTGATAAAGATACAGTATAAGGGAAAATAAGTGTAAGCAGTGTAGCAAGAGGAGTTTTATAACCTGGATGAAGAACTGTGTTGCACATCAAATTATAGATGCGGCCGGGCAGTGGTGGCGCACGCCTTTAATCCCAGCACTTGGGAGGCAGAGGCAGGCGGATCTCTGTGAGTTCGAGGCCAGCCTGGTCTACAAGAGCTAGTTCCAGGACAGGCTCCGAAGCTACAGAGAAACCCTGTCTCGAAAAACCAAAAAAAAAAAAAAAATTATAGATGTGATAATATGAAGCTAATAGCCTTCTTTTAATCCCTTCAACAATTCAAAGGAAATGTCTTTCTTTCTTGTTATTACTTCCACTGGAAAATACAGGGGTATATGTGAATTTTCAACTTAACCGGTCTCTGGTTTTATTTTTTTCCTTTGTCCTACTTTGATATTTCTTTTTGGTCTATTATTATGAAGCATTCTAGAAACTAGGGAATAGCTAATCGGAACCCTTTGTAAGATAGCTTCCTGGACTGGACATGAATGCATCCCAGCTGCCAATCTAAGCCACCTACCCACCCACCCCCTACCCCAGCCTCCTCCCAACATCAGACTTTGCCCTTTGGGCAGAGCGTTTAGCTTCGGATGATGGAGTTTCATGCTCATGGACGATTTAATTCATCTAAAATTTCTTAACTTGCACTTTTTTTTAGTTTGGACTTTCTATATCTAGTATAGGCTAGTCTTCAGCATTTTCAATCCTCTTGCCTCAGCCTCTTGAGTACTGGGGTTGGCTCTTTTGTCCCCCCTCTTCATCTTATGTGCATTGGTGTTTTGCTACGGCCGTTGGGTCCCCTGGACCTGGAGTTACACACAGTTGTGAGCTGGAAGAGCAGCCATTGCTCTTAACCGCTGAGTCATCTCTTCAGCCCCCCACTCCCAGCTCTTAAACGAAGAGGTTTTTATGCCAGAATGAAACTAAACTATCACAGGAAAGGTCACAGTATTTCAAGACGGGCTCTCATGTGAGAAGTTTCCCTTCCTCTCGAGCAGTGGTTCTCAACCTTCCTAATGCTGCGACCTCATGTGGTGGTGACCCCCAACCATCAAATTATTTTCATGGCTACTTTATAACTGTAATTTTGTTACTGTCATGAATTTTAATTTAAAGATATAATGTGTAGCCCCCGTGAAATGGGTCACGACCCACAGGTTGAGAATGCTGCCATTGAGAGAATGTCTGGGAGGTCTTTAAGAATGACTCATTTTCTTTTCCCTATTCTTTCTCTAACAGCTGTCTCAACACACAGTTTGCGGTGGGCGCAACCTGGCTTCCTCAATCCGCAGGCTGCACTGGGGGCGTGTGACAATGAAGAGCCCCCATCCTCCCTCTGTCCTAGCCACCTGGCCCCTTTGTTCTCTGTGCTCCAGGCAGCCCTGACTCCAGGACATAGGAACTAGGAAGTGGGGGACTAAATCCCTGTGCAGGTGGCTGGGCTATTGTGTGGAGGAAGCCAGCCTGGTTCTTTCTGGGGCTGCTTTCATCTCCTCACAGCCTCCAGAGGGTAGAATGCGTAATTGGGGCTAGGGTGGTACACACAAAGCAGCTGGGTCAGAAAGGTCCCCCGGGAAACAGGAAAGTAGACCTTCCATTGGGGAAAACTCGGTGGGTTTTAGTCTTTTCTTGTCGAGTAACTTTGAGGCTGTTGAAATCAAGGACTTGCTTTCATGTGTGGGTGCCTGTGGAATGTTAGCAGTCCTGATACCATCAGATGGGATGCAAGATATTCAGAGATGCCAAGTGTGTGTATTGGAAACCATGTGGGCACGCGCGCGCACACGCGCACACACACACAAACATAGCAGCTGGGATTAACAGTTTTCATTGGTGACAGCTGTAATTTTCTGTATTGTTTTAGATATTAGTAATTCTAAGCAGAAGCTTCCATCTTTAACTGTTTTTTTTAAATGAAAGCTGTTAAGATGTTTATTACAAAATAACTGAACCTGTCATTTAATAATGTTTCTCTGCTCCTTTCTCCCACAACCGCAAGTGAGCCTGATTTCATATCTTAAACAAGTCATCCTTTGAGTTTAAGCAGCAGGAACAAATAAACCACCTTCTGCAAAAGCCAAGGAAGTGACCCAGACTCTGGGTGGGTGGGGGGGCAGCTCTGGTTGGAGGGAGAGCAGGAAAGAGGTGGGTTAGGAATAAAGGCCTTACAGCTTCCCTCCCTCCTGATTCCATTTTATTCTCTCTCTTTCTTTTTTCTTTTCCTTCCTTCCTTCCTTCCTTCCTTCCTTCCTTCCTTCCTTCCTTCCTTCCTCTTTTTTTTGAGACAAGGTTTCTCTGTTTCTCTGTGTAGCCCTGGCTGTCCGGGAACTCAATCTGTAGACCAGGCTGGCCTAAAACTTAGAGTTTTGCCTGTGTGTGCAACCACTACCTAACACCCTATTTCATTTTCTACCCTATTTTATTTACCTCCCCCATTCTTTCTCTGCATTGCCTGCAGTTTTACTTTATTTAACCTTCCTTCTCCTTTTCCCAGACTCCCAGAGTAGTGTCTCATGGATGCTTCCTTTAGGATTCTTTGCCCAGTCCAGTCTCCCAGGTATCACACGTCTTGAGAGTTGAGTCCAGGAGAGCATAAGGGAAAATCAGGAAAGAGACATGTGGCATAGGAGAAAGCCATGAGTGGATCCTTGGAAATGTATGGATAGGGCAAGGAGGGAGGCAGTGCCCAGCTCAGCCATTTGTCAGGACAAGGAAGGATGGCATACCTGGTTAACACAAGTGTGTGCCTCAGGGAAACCAAGATGGTGAGGATCCCAAATGGCTACTCTTCCACCCCAGAGAACTTTCTAAGCATGAAAAGGTGAAAGATACTTGACAATCTAAGCACGGGGGAGGCAGAGGCAGATGGATCTCCCTGAATCCAAGACCAGCCTAATATCCATATCAACATCAAGACTAGCCAGGGCTACACATAGTGTAACCCTACTCCCAGTCTATCTGGGAGGTACAGCATCTTCCATGATGAGGTGTAGGATCAGATTCTGTATACTAGGTTATTGTGTTTGATTCAAAGGATTTTAAAGAGTTAGTTATTTGTGTATGAGTATTTGCCTGCATGTGTGACTGTGTACCTTGTGCATGTCTGGTGTCCCAGAGTGTCAGATTCCCTGGAACCAGATTTAAGTGGTTGTTAGCCACCATGTATGTGCTGGGAACAGGACTCCAATCCTCTTCCACAACACAAAAGTGCTTTTGTCTGCTGAGTCACCTCTCCAACAGAATCTTTAACCTGAAGTCAGTGGGACATTTAAATGACAAAGGCTCACATTTGATGGTCTTTTCTTTATTCTTCTGGAAAATAAGACTGATTGTTGGGAGACTTCACTCCGACATTGGTGAATCCGGAAATCCATGCTCTCCTTTCACGTTGAAGTTAGCTGACCACTCTGGCTTGGGAAGACAATGTTCAGAGGGCTTTTGAAAATTCACTCTTTTGTGCACCAGACCCTTATCTTGTGTTAGAAACACAGCCAAGAACAGGCATGGTGCCAGCTGGCATGTGGCTTCTAGCGCAGACACACAAACACTAAGCAAAGTTACTAACCGGCAATAAGTAAAGGGAGCCTGTAATGAGAGACCATAACCTAGCTTAGACCAGGCCAGCATTCCTGAGAGGTGACTGGACACCTAAGGATTAGAGGTAGGAAGGGAACTGTCATGTGATTGCTATGGGACAATGGACAGGAGAGAAGAAGGGAGGAGGACTCTTTAGGAAGCTAAGGACTGGTCTCAGGTCAGTCACCAGGTGAATGACCAGCCTAGGACTCCACCCAGATCTGATCACACTTCTTTCCTCAGCATTGGAACAAATATTTGGCAATGATGCTTATATCAACCCAGTGTATATTTAAGCTTTTTTGCTTTATTCTTTTGAAACAGGATCTCAGTATATAAACCAGGCTGGCCTCAAACCCCAAGAGATCTGCTTGCCTCTGCCTCTGTGTTGGGATTAAAGGCATGCACCACCACTCCCAGCAACCCAGTACAAATTTAAAAGATCCTTAAATGGCTTCTTTATACATAGCGTTTGACTCTTTTAATTATAATATAAAGCATTGCAATGTTAGCCACAAAAAGGCAGGGAGAGACTCACTGAATGAACTCAAAGAAATTTGGAATGTTGCCTGCCTCTGACTTCAGCCAAAATATAATTTAAAAAAAAATTTCCAGACACATCCTTGGCCACTCTGTCAGGCCTGTGTCTGCCCTGGCTTCCCCTCATGGCAATTTCAGGATCTTTAAAGACGCTCTTAGGAGCTCGTGCTTAGGAGGTGTTTTCTCGTGATGTTTGCCTCCCTTGTCTTCTGTGTGCTCAGGTTTGTTCACAAGCATTTAAAATGGAACTAAGCTGTTAGCAAATGTTATTGTTGAACCTGGTGCAGGACAGTATATGCTTCTTTGCTTTTGTTCCTCCCACAGTTCCTTTTCTCTCATTTTCTCCTCCACCCCTCCTTCCTTTCCTCTTCCCCTTCCTTTTTTGAGTTGAGATCATTTATCCCCCATCTCAGTTTCTATAGTCCTTGGAACACAGGTGATAGTAGACTTCACACCCCTTGGTTCTCATGACTTCTCCATGCTGAGGGCTGTGTGACAAGTTTTCGTCTACATGTTTTGAAATGGAGGTTGCAGAGACTGAGTTTTCCCGGAGTCCCTGGCTGGGCCGTGATGAAGCAGAGACCCCAGCTGTTTTTAGGCCAGTATTGGGTATTGTCCTGATGCTGACTGAGTCTGTGATGGGATGGCAAATAAATGTCAGCACAGGTATGCCCTTCTAAACTCTAGGAAGAACTTAATTCCAGAGCCCAAGTGAGGGGAAAAAAGAAACCCAGTTGCTAAATTTTACATTATTCTTTGCCACTTTTGATAAATTCAAACTTTCCTTTTATTTGACTTTACTTTTAAAGGAATATTAGAAAATCAAAAAACTGCACCTAATAGATTTAGTGAAAATTAAACCCAAATACCATGGCAATCTGAGGGAATGATCCCTCTAAATACATCATTCCTAGAGGGTACCCTCAGATTTCTGTGCCCAGCTGAGTTTTCTGGAGGACCGAGGTGTAAAGTTTGGGGTTTCGGAGTCCAGTGTAGCATTTTTTTGTGTTTGTCCTGAGAACTGGCATTCCTGAGAAACTCCTAGGTGATGAATCTTGGTCTGTCTACCTATAGATATGAAAGGAGGACTTGGCTCATGTGACTGGGGAGGCCAGGAAGTTCCAAGATCCCCCTTGTGTAAGGGGGAGAGCTGGGAATGCCTCCAAGCTCCAGGGGAGCCTCTGGTGTGTGTCTTGAGTAGAGTCTGAAGGTCTCAGGACCATGAGTCCTGATGTCTAAGGGCAGGAGAAAGAAAGTGCCTTTGCAATGATCAAATACCATGACCAAAAGTAACTTGGGGAAGAAAGGGTTTAATTTGCTTCTACTTCCACATCTCAGTCCATCATAAGGAGAAGTCAGGGCAGGAACTGAAGCGGCGGCCATGGAGGAGTGTGGCTTTGCTGGTCTCTTCTCCGTGGCTTGCTCAGTCTGCTTTTGTAGTGTTCCTTTTCCTTGTTCTTCTTTTCCTTCTTTCTTCTTTTTCCTCCTTTTTCTCCTCCTCCTTCTCTTTTTTTTTCTTTTCTTTTTCCCAAGACAAGGTTTCTCTGTGTAGTCTTGGCTGTCCTGGAACTTGCTTTGTAGACCAGGCTGGCCTCAAACACAGAGAATGGCCTGCCTCTGCCTCTCAAGTGCTGGGATTAAAGGTGTGCGCCACCGCTGCTTGGCTAACTCAGCCTGATTTCTTACGTCATCTAGTACTCCTGCCCTTACCACCGTGGGCTGGGCCCTCCCTTGTCAACCACTAATGGAGAATGTGCCCCTCAGACTTGCCTTCAGGCAGTCTGACAGAGGCATTTTCTCAATTGAGAGTCCTTTCCCCCAAATGACTACCTTGTGGCAGAGTTGACGTAAAACTAGCCAGTGCGACAAGATTTGAGCTAAGAAGTGATTTGCCTTCCCTCCATATCTGTTGTGGTTCGGATGCCCATACACGATGTTGAGAGAAGTCTTCTCAGTAAGGTCTCCAAGCTCATGCAGGTCTTCTGCAGAAGTAGACTTACAGACATGCCTGGGAGTGACTCACCAGCTATCCCAGCCTTGCTCGGTTAACACTGTGTGCCATTCAGCATGATTAACCGCCGCTGTAGGTGAGGCTGCTGGTGCTGGTGTTCCGGGGCACACGCTCTGAGCACCACTGGTTAGGAGTGAGACAGAGCTCCTGGACGGTATTGGTGCTAATGAAATAAGATGATCCAGTCCTGAATCCCAGAGAGAGCCCTTACCCAGTTCTAGCTACATTTGTAACCAGTAGCAAGGGAAATCTGATGCTCACCGGGGTCGGGATGAGGCAAGAACTCCATGGAGCCAGCATGGAGCCAGCATCACTGTTAGGTAGGTAGTAGAAGTGTCCACCCCACCCTCTTACACGTGATGGCACCTGACACAGAAGCAGGCAGCACACACCCTGCGCATTCTAGGATGACTATAGTCTTCCATTCTCCCAGACCCAAGGCAAGGGCATGCACACTCCTGAAATAATCCAGATTCAGATACCAGCGAGGCGTGGTGGTGCAGAGGTAGGTGGATCTCTGTGAGTTTTAGGCCAGCTTGGTCTACTGTTGGGGGTGGGGGGAGATACAAGCCAACAAAAAGGCAGATTCAGATACCAATTGAGCATAACATCTGTTTAGTTTACTCAGTGGGTGGAGGGGCATGTGATTTGGGGTGTTTTAGCCACAAGAGCTGAACCAGTTTTCCCCTCCTCCCTCCTTGCAGTCACTGAGAAGTAGCTGGATAGCTGAAATCACCGAGGCTGCTGCAAGTAAGCCTTAAGGAATTCCTTCAGATATGATGTGTCCAGACTTGTACCAGCATGCGAAGTTCTGGATTTGACAGGATCTGTGGGTTCCCAGCTTGTAAGAAGTTAAAAAAACAAAAAACAAAAAACCATGTACTTTTCAAAGTACAGTCAGAGAAAAATACCTTTGAAATGCTTAAGTTACCCTTGGGTGGTGATGAAGATACCGAGAGCCCCTTCTGCTTTAGAATTGAAACAACTTTTAACCTTCCTGATGTTCCAGTACCATCATTAATTGTGTGTATACAAACATCACTGGTCATGCGAAAAGTGATGATTAGAGTTTTTTGCAGAGCTATACTTAAGACAACTAGTTTTTTGATCACAGCACTCTAATTAAAATGTTACTGTAAAGTTGGTGGAGGAGGCAGGTCACAGCTCTACAGTTTTTCTAGATCCGATTTGGGTTGAGCTTGGTGAAAAGACAAATATTACTGAGTACAGAAGCACTTTCAAAGCTTGCGTTTTATGGATGAGAGGAAATCTGAAATTACTTTGCTAATGAATGTCAGATTGGTGAAGGGGAGGCTGTTGTGTGTAGCTCAATTGGTAAAGTGTTAACCTAGCACGCGTGAAGCCCTAGGTTTGATCCCTAGCACCCTATAAACTGGGTGTGGTGGCACATGCCTGGAATCCCAACACTTGGGAGGCAGAGATGGAGGGGGTCGGGAGTTCAACCCTGGTTGTGTAGCCAGCTCTAGTGAAGCAAGCAGGAGTGAGGGAGATAGCTCAGTTGATAGTGATTGGCAGGCAAACATAGGACCTGAGGTCGGAACCCAGGTAAAAGCTGAGCATGGTGGTTGGTTCACATCTGTCAACTCCAGGCTGGAGGGAACAGCATTCTGAAGACAGTATCCCTGGTTCTTGTCCATGCTGACAAGAATGTCCAGCTGAATGTGCACATTCTAGTGGGAAAGGATTGGGGAAGACCGCTGATGTCAGCCTCTGGCCTCCATAACCATAATATGTGTGTGTACATATGTATGTACCTGCCTCCTCCATAACCATAACATGTGTGTGTACATATGTATGTACCTGCCTCCTCCATAACCATAACATGTGTGTGTACATATGTATGTACCTGCCTCCTCCATAACCATAACATGTGTGTGTACATATGTATGTACCTGCCTCCTCCCCCCAACAAACATGCAAATGAGAAAAGTGGGAGAGAAAAAAATACCTGAGTTCATTATTAGTCAACTTATTTATTTATTTATGTTTTGAAACTTGTTGAGGGTGTAAAAACTTTCTTGTCTGTCTGTCTGTCTGTAAGAGAGAGAAGTATTTGAAAATCCGACAGCTGAGCTGTGCTGACCTCTGGCTGAGTTTGGCTTGAATCTTGGTCTCTGGCATTGGAGTCTCAGTTGCTGCCAATTGTGAGGCATGCTCCTGACTGTGTCAGGGAACCCAAAGCCTCAGTTTCCCCTTCTGTAAACCAGGTGTGATCATAGTAGTCTTTTCTATGGTTCTGAAGTACCCTTCTTGGTCACTTGTACTGCTAGCTGTCACCCTGGTAAGCTGAGGGCTGTTTATTTTCATTTCTATAGAAATCCAAGAACTGGACATGAGTAAGCACCTGCGAGACAGTCATTTGCACTGCTATCATTCATTTCAGGCGTATTGTATTTTGGTCTCTTTGGGGGAAGTAAAATACAAATTTGCAACCAGGAACCTTTTGAACTTGTAGCCTGGTTATCAAAGTGCTGTGATGTACAAGGGTACTTAGAACATGGAGGTTTAGGAAACAAAATAAGTTAGGCACTATGTCTGGAAGATTTCCCCTTTCAAAAGCTGTTCATTACTCCATGGATCTCAAGTGTGAGTTTTCTCGCTTGACCCTTGGTACTAATAAGATAATTCAGACACTTACCCAGTTCCTCTCGTTCTCCACTTTCAGCCTCTTTGGAGCCCTCTGGTTCTTGTCCTGCTTGCTTTGTGTTGTTCTAAATAGTTTGAGGGTTTCTTATTTTTCTTTCTTGAGGGCAGTTCTCCAACTTAATTCTTCTGGTTGAGTGAACTGTTGTTTTTCTGAGCTCTGTGATGCTTTTCTGCATTAGTCTCCGGCACAGTCTCAGTCACTGTGCTGGGGAGCGGGGACCTTCTCTAGGCTTTTGAACAGATGCGCTATAACAACAGCTTTGAAATTAAAAACTCCTGTGCAGATGGCTCTCAATAGAAATTACAAGTTTTCTTAGGTTTGATAATGATATTTCAGTTATGTTAATCAGCAATGGAAAGGAAGTTCTTAAAGGTTAAGAAACAACTTACTTTTGCTCTAAGATTTAATCATAAAGGGCTGGAGAGATGGCTCCATGCTTGCAGAGGAACTGGGATCAATTCCCAGCCCAGACATGGTGGCTCAAACCACTGTAACTTCCATTGGCAGGGAGGGGATCCTGTGTCTTCTTCTGGCCTCTGGGCCCTAGGTGCTCATGAGGAGAACACAAAAAGCACTCATACACATGAAATAAGAATAAATCTCCAAGTTTTCTGTAATAATAGATTCTAAAGTGGAGTTCTTGGATCCTAGCACATGTTTCTCATTCATATGTAATCCACGCTGTCTGTATTTGCATTCCCATATACAAGTGTCATGTCAGAAAATGTAAAGGCTCCTTGAGGAACAGTGGAGGAAATATTCATGTTCTAGACTTTAAGGTGGAGGATTGTTGCTGGTAGCTATTGAAAAATGAATTTTAAGCTGGGCAATGGTGGCGCACGCCTTTATTCCCAGCACTCGGGAGGCAGAGGCAGGAGGAGGATCTCCATGAGTTTGAGACCAACTTGGTCTACAAGAGCTAGTTCCAGGATAGGTTCCAAAACTACAGAGAAACCCTGTCTTGAAAAACCAAAAAAAAAAAAAAAAAGGAAGAAGAAAAAGAAAAATGAATTTTAGACAGAAATGTAGATATAATCATATAATAATGTGACGGGAGACACAGATAATTCAGGAGACTGCTCACAAAAGTAATGTAATCCGTGCGTTAAGAAGGCAGTCTGAGGTGTCTGAGGCTACCTAGCAACCGAGGACAAGCATTTGTAGCTGGACCTGTCTGTACAAAGGTAGCAGACATGTCAAGGAAGCAAGGTGTCAAAGGGTTTGTATGCTCCAGAGAGAGGGTTGGAAGAGAAGGTCAAGTCTGGGCAGTAAAATCATCCCCAAAAGGCCCCTCAAAGGTTGTGACAGAGGATATTTACATACAGTGAGGGAGCTGAAAGAAGGTGGACACAGCCTCATCTGACCTCGTCTGGGAATCTGTGCAGAATGACACGCAAGCTTTGGGTGGTCTGCACATTATTGATTGGTGCAACAAATAAATTCTAGTGAGCAGATGAATTTGTAAATAGAGAATCTATTAATGGTATTAAAAGTATTTTTTTTACTTATTTTGCCCATGTATTTTTATTTATTTATTTTTACAGGTAACTTTTTCCTTAGCTTTTTGGGGAAATCTTACTGATAGGCACTGAACTTTTCTTCTCAGAGATTAGGTACTGTCTTGAGAATTGTCTGGCCTATTCTTATGCCTTACAGATTTATCCAAAATTATCAAAGTCACTGAGAGCATTTTTGCAATATCTTTGCAGCTGTCATTGATTTAATTTGTTGTGTGCTGAATTTTTACAGTATCCACTATCTTTGACTTGTGTTGATCTTCTAATTTTTTTCTCTAAGCATAGAGAACTCAGGGGTGATGCCTTTTAATTAGAAGGGTCAAAACAACTATGCATAAAATTGGCAGCTACCCAGGCTGAGGGAGGTGACCATGTAAGAACGATGCTTGAGCTGAGGCTGGATGTTCAGTCCCAATTTCATCATATTTTAGTATGCTTTAAGGTCTTGCAAAGGCAATCTATTTCAAAATTCTTCACAAACTTCAAAAAGATTGTCTAAATAAAGAAAATGTATATCATTTTCTGATTTGTAGACTTCTGTGGGCAGTGTTTGAAGACAGGAGAAAGACCAAATGATGGAAAAGACAATGGCTGTTTTTAAGAGATCAAAACCTGAGTAATTTTCTGAAATAGAAAACACCTCGGCTTTTCTAAGCACAGCCCAGAAGGCTTTAGACGGTCCTAAGTGAAGTCTCAGCTGCTTCTTTAAATACAGAGATGTCCCCATCATGTACCCAGGCTGGCCTCTCTCTGCCTTCTTCATGCCTGTGCTCCAAGCCCGACAACACATTCCTTCCTGCACCCTGGCGCTCCCCTTCTGGAACTTTCCTCGGCCTTGTGTAGTTTGCACGTGTGTCAGGCTCTCTCTGGTAGAACAGGAATTCTCTCGCACATAGTATTTTCTAGAGAAGTGAGTGCTCTGAAAGGGAGAGGAAAGTGGAGGGGGAGGATGGTCCAAAGTTAGCTGGGAAGGAAGTCCTCATGAGTTCCCCAAGAACGAGTCCCTGCTAAGGTAACCTGGGCTCCTTTGAAAATGAGTTCCATGTTGCAGAGCATTGCTAGAAAATGCCAGAATAAAGCTGAGTCTGAGTTTCTCAAGATTGTCTGTAGGTGAGTTGTAAAAATGAGGGCTTGAGAGTCGCACGGTGGTGGCACATCCTCTGTGAATTAAGGCTAGCCTGGTCTATAAAGTGACCTCCAGGATGCCCAGGGCTACAAAAAGAAATGCTGTTTTGAAAAATTAAAAGAGAAAGAGAGAAAGAAGCGGGGAGGAGAATGGATGAGAGACTGTGCACTATCAGGAAGACTGAAAAGCCCATAAGAGGCAAGTGAGTATGATTCAGGGGTCAGAATTGGACATTTGCATAAATATAAAGAGAACATGAAGCTGGGCAGTGGTGGCACGCGCCTTCAGTCCCAACACTTGGGAGGCAGAGGCAGGTGGATCTCTGAGTTTGAGGCCAGCCTGGTCTACAGAATGAGTTCCAGGACAGCTAGGGCTACACAAAAACAAAACGAGAGAGAGAGAGAACATGCCCTCTCTTTTTATTAACTCAATGGTTTTCCTGTGCATACATACATAAACATATATATTATTAATATTAGCAGTTGTTTTTTTTCATTTGATTGAGTCTGTATATCTTCTCAAATTTATAAATCTCTTGAATGCCATTTATATGAATGTACTTTTACTAAAACTATCTTTGGGGATAAAGAGGTAGCTTTAAGGTTAAGAGAACTGTTTACTATTCTAGAGGATCCAGGTTAGATTCCCAGCACCCTCGTGGCAGCTGACGGTCATCTGTAATGCCAGTCCCAGGGAATTTCATCCAATCAAATGGGCAGAGTAGTCCTTACCAAGTGACAAGGAATCTTAGTTCAGGCAATGTGGTCTTTGATGAAGAAAGTGGTCAAATTCCCATAAACAGAATGCAGGTTGAAGTTAGTTCTTTCGTTATTACTTCCGGCCAAACTGCCTAACCAGTGATGAAAGAATTTGTTAAGCCTGGTACCCCAAGTCAGAGATGGCATAGTAGGAGTTTGTATCTAATTAAGATCTATCAGTAGAGACATGTTTAGATTCCCATCGCCCACAACAGCTGCTCATATCAGTCTGTAAATTCACTTCCATGAAATCCTGGACTCTCTTCTGGCCTCTACTGTTATTGCATGCAAGTGTTGAACAGACATATAGACAAAACATTTCTTATATGCATCAAAAAAAGTATCTGTCCTTAGAAAAATAGTGCAGGAGATTGCTGCATCCGAAGATCTCTGCACAGAGAGACACAGGGGCAGCCTCATGCAATGCTCCAGAGATATCACACAGTGGGTTAACTACTCAGTCTTACTTAATTTTCAGTTTTAGTTGAGACAGGGATCCTGTAGTCCAGGCTGGCCTTGAACTTGCTAAGGAGGTGAGAAGGGTGACCTTGACCTAGTAAGTCTCCTACTTCCACAGTCCAGGTGCTGGGGCGAGAGACAAGACTACCCCTCATCTGGCTGTTTACCTCTTGCATTGTTTATGTAAATCAGGGGTTTGCTTGCTTGTTCCTTTGTTTTTGAGACCGGGTTTCTCTGTGCAGCCCTGGTTGTTCTGGAGTCAGAGATCCATCTGCCTCCGCCTCCTGAGTGCTGAGATTAAAGGTGTATATGTCTACTCTTGTATGAAATAAATCAGTTGCATTTCTGTACAATCCCAGAATCGAGTACGCTTTGCTTCTGGGGAGACTGGAATCAGGCAAAAGTTCAGGATCATTTTGCTCATGTTCTATCCCGGCAGCCCCCAGGCTCAGCCTGCATAAAGAGTGTGGAAGGCAGGGCTTCTCCACGCGGTAGATCCATCCATACTGCCTGCGTGAGCACTGGACCTCCACGAGCCTTGAATGCTTAGTGTGCAAATGAGACAAATGACCATTTACCACATTTCACAAAGTTACTGTGAGAATTATGTGCAGCAGTGCATGTGTGGTACTTTTTCATCTGTAAACCACCACATGGATATTGGCTGTCACCATCAGCTACTAGAACATTCCTAATGGACAAAGAAGCTAATAAGCCTCATCAAGAAGAGGTATTCTAATTTTACTGCTTCAGTGTTGGCTCATAGCTGCATCTCATCACACATTTGTTGAATGAATGCGAGAGGAATAGATGGGGGCTGCAGCCTGACTTTGTTATACCCAAGTTTCTGGTTCCCAAATGGAGCCAGATTTCTGATGCAAATTACATGAGGGTTTTTAATAATATTCAGACTCGAGTTTGGACCACACCTCCGCCACGCCAACGCAGTGGATGAGGGAAGTGTGGCCCCGAACCTGGGGAAGGGGCAAACTTTTAAAGGGGAAACACTGTAATCAGGGTAGTTCGAGTCCTGTTGTCTTGGGATTGGGTGAGGAGTATATGAGATAAGGTAGTTTCTGAACCAACTGGTCAGTTTTTGGGTGTGGAAACCTAACAAAGAGCCATTAATAATTGACAAGGTATCTTCAAGGACAGGATGCCTCCCACGAACATCTGGAGCTTGTTAAATTTTATGGCCCTGTTCCCTGTCTTCTTAATTGGTCATTTTTAGGGTATCTGTTCAGATTTCTGCTATGGCAGCACATTTCTGGAGCTGAGATCGCCCACCCCTCAGCTCATTATATGGCTTAAGATAAAGCCCTTTGTTTAAAATGGAGTTTGCAAAGTCAGGGTCTCACAACGTGAAACAATAAATCTGCTTTTTTACCTACTTAAAAAGATGTACTTATCTTCTTTATAGGATTAACCCTTTTATTCTTTGCTTTAAAATGGGGAAATGGAAGCCGGTTGATCTCAGCTGATTCCAGTTGCTGCACTGCACGCTGGTGTTCTCAGATGATTTTAATCTGTTTATCCATGTTTTTTGCTTTTTTTTTTGTTTGTTTGTTTTTTCTTACGATAGATCCAGGCCTGTGACCTGTGACTCTGTTGTGTACAATCTTTCAGAGCAACGGAATGTAATCTTGTATCAGAATTGATTTATTCACCCTTATCAAAAATAACTTTTGGCCGGGCACTGATGGTGCATGCTTTTAATCCTAGCACTCGGGGAGACAGAGGCAGGAGGATCTCTATGAGTTCGAGGCTAGCCTGGTCTACAGCGTGAGTTCCAGGATAGGCTCCAAAGCTACACATAGAAACCCTGTCTCGAAAAAAACAAAAAGAAAAAAGAAATTTTGTTTCATTTCATCTGTCACACTCTGATGTGCTAGGAAGTCAGTGTCCCTTTGTTCCCGATATGGCAACTCTATGTCTCCGCCCTTTGTGCATTGTGTGTGGTCTGTAGTAACGAGTGCTCCACTCACTGGAAAGTCTGAAGAGCTTTTGTGTAGCTGAGTGACATTGTGTCAGTTCTCTGCATTGTTGCTTGAGAATAGAAGTGGAGTTTTTCTTCTGGAGGGTCCTTCTCTCACTACCACTCAGAAGATGCAGCCGAAGAGAGAAGCCAAGTAAGTACTCGATGAGTTTAGGACCGTATGATTATTATGTGTGTTTATATGTTAAAAAAATAGAATAATTCATTTCTTACCCCCCCGATCTTTGGGTGAAAAAAGCATCAAAGAAATTCAATGTAGTTGTGTCTGTGCATGCATTCTTAGACGATGGCCCATTTAAGAAGAAATAGAACAAGGGCAGTATATTCCAGCCCTGCTTAGGGGCTGCTGGCCCGGCAGTATATTCCATCAGTGGTAATTTTGTTGCTGGAAAATGGTGTAAGAGCCCTGTGCCAGGGCTCACATAGGCTCTAAGAGACCATTGCTGGGCTCCAGGGAAGAGTCACAGATGTTGCTCTTTTTCTTCTCTGTTATACATTGTGGCGGACGAGCTCCTTGAGGACAGGGTCTTTGTCATGATCCTTGGCAAGTGTCACTCAGTGTGATAGACAGTGCAGTTTCTGTGTGAGCTCTAAGTATAAAAACATTTTGAGAGCCCCAGAAGTGGCCCAGCAGAGAAAGAAGTGCACTGCCATACCTGATGACCCGTGTTCAATTCCTGGGACTCACATGGTGGAAGGAGAGAACCAACTGCCATGGGTTTTTCTCTATCTCTTTTTCTCTCCCCCCCCCCATTCACACACACTCACACACACACGCACACAGAGGGAGGGGGAAGAATGGATATGAATAAGTATACTAAAAATTATTATACCTTTACCTTCAACAAAGCAGTCTGAGCCACACCCTCAATATAGATTGCACAAATGATCCACACATACCTGCATACATAGACGTTCATGGTCTGATTGTTTCATGTTAATAACATGAAGTACACATAGTTGTCATGTGCCCTAATTACCTTTAATTGTCCACTTACCACAACCTAGTGTCATCGGAGAGAAAAGCCTCGATTGCAAAACTTTCTGGATCAGATCAGCCTGTGGGCATGGCTGAGCTAGTGGGGGTGGGTGTCTTAATAGTTAATTGATGTAGGGTGACCTAGTGCACCGTGGGTGGTACCATCCCTAGGCAGGTGCAAGCTGGAGAACCATGAGTCTGAGAGCAGAGTTCCTGTTCTGAGTTTTTGTCGAGACCTCCCTCTGTGATGACCAGTGACCTAAAAGTATAAGATAGTAAAGCATTTCCCTACCTGAGTTGCTTTGGTCAGAACGTTTATTACAGCAACAGAAATTAAACCAGAACACACTACTAACACAAGGATGTGGAAAAGGCAGTGTTTTAAGTGCCAACTGGGAGCCATGTTGGACTCGTTAATATCAGATTCTACCAAAAAGGCATGCGGTGCTTCACCTTCAGCTCAGTCCAACAAAATTTGGCAGTCCTAGAATTTGAGTTTGGTGGCTCTTCCATCTCCTCATACACTTCCAGCAGATGGCCCCAGTGCTGGCTGCTGCTTCCCTCTGCTTCCTCACCCAAATTCCTGGGAGTTCAGAACTGGTGGTCTAAGCTCATCTTACCTTATCAGATAAGGTCACATGATCCCATCAACAACGTCACTTTGGCTTCTCCCGACGAGGAGCCCGTTCTGGTCCACACTGGTGGCTGTGTTCAAGGAGGATCACTGTGTAGCGCAAATGTGGCTGCCTTGAATGTGAAGGAGCCTGGGGAAACTAGGCAGTGACTAACCTTCCCTTTGCACAAAGTACTCCGAGAAAAGGGAACAAAGCCTGCCTTCCTCTGTGTTGCCTATTGTTATGCACAGTCCACTGGGGACCCCAAAAGACCACCAGGGAGACTGACTCACCGAAATGCAAAAGCAAGGTTTATTATTGTTCATAGGTACAAGCCGGCAGGAACTTCCGCAGCACAGCAGAGAGAGGGGGCAGCCTACCCTTCTAGAGAGCACTATTTAAAGGCAAAACCCTTTTACATTAGCAGGGTTTGGGGTAACTGGTTCAGTCCTGATTGGCTGACATTTGTCTATGGGTGTCCCGGTGAAAAGCGATGGGCGTATGCTGGCAGGTGATCCTATCTACAATGATTGGAACGTTAGGAATTTCCTTTGGATGGTCTGTTCCTGGGTGGTGCCTGGGTAGTCTCAGTTTGTGGTCTTTCTTGCAATCAGGTATTGCCTTAGGGAAAACTACAGACTCCGGCCTCTTTTAAGCTTATCACGGCTGGGTCCTACACCTATGACCCTTGTGAAGACGAGAAAGAGTGGCTAGGCAACCTTTTTGTAGTTTTAGTAACTGGAGACTACTCACTGTAGTATCTGGCCTCTTAAAAAAACACAACACTCACTATATACAGAGCCTTCATGCCCACCCGCCTTCTCTGTCTTGTGACTGCTGGCGAGAAAATGGTAGCACCCCGACTTTAGGATATCTCCCAGAGCCCTGACAATGGGGAAGTGAGTGCCGATCAATGACTGACTGTCACTCCCATCTAGCCCCGTGCACCTAGAGGCCTTAAAAAGTTTCTCTACAAAGCCTTACTGTTCTTCCAAGACCCTTCTGGCCTATCACACCCAGCAACAGTGCTTTTGAAGCGTCTCTTAGCTGGGAAGCACGGTGAAAAGGAAGCCAGGTAGGAGTGTGAAACCTGCTCTTCAGGGATACGTTTTCTTCCAGAAGTGGTACATCTGTAGGCCTCTTCTTCATGGAGGTTTGAGGCCACATTGGTTCCTGGTAAAGCTTCTTGGTTACCCGGAGAAACGTCTGAGCCCACCTGCCAGACTTTCTTTTACCAGGGAAACTTGTAAATTTAGGTAGGTCTTGGTATTAAACCTGGAGTTAGTTTTAACTAACTTTGATTCCCATCTTAGGGAGGAAGAAAAAACATTCAAAAGTTAAATTGATACCATAGTCACATTGATGATTATCTTGATTACCATTATAGAAATTTCATCCGATGGATGGAGATAGAAACAGAGACCCACATTCACATCAGAGCAATGGATTGAGCCCCCAAGGTGCAGTTGAAGAGCAGAAGGTGGGAGAAGATGAGTTAGGAAGTTAGGACCGTGAGGGGCTGGTCCACCTACTGAGACAGTGTGC
>PVIU01010285.1:0-71002 GCA_004026605.1 Ondatra zibethicus
ATCATTGACTAATAACCCCAGTCCTTTTTCAATTTAGAGTAATGGTCTTTTAAAAATGTCATTCTTTCCATAGTCAGTATTCTTTTTCCTTCCTCCATTTTCCCTATTACTGAATATACACAATTTCAGTAAAATGAGAAAAAAGTATCTTAAATTTCTTACTCCACTTTCATTTGGGCATATTTATGAGTAATGTCTGCAGTCATCAATGAATCTGCATTTTCTACTATGTAGCTAGGACTGTCTGAGCTGCTGAGAAAGACTGTAGAGAAAAGGTAGCACATTCATTAGTGGAGACTGCCCTGCCTCCTAGGATAATATTTTTCTCTCACTGATACTCTTTCTTCAATTCTTGTTGGTGATTCCATTCTATTCCAATCACGAAACATGCATCTTCTGCTGATCAGTGAGTCAATGAAAGAGACAGCGGCACAGAGAAAATACCACCAGAAAACTAGCTTACTCTACATATCCAAAAGAGTTTCTACCAATATACTAGGCCATTTTTGATTAATTCCTTCAAATCTTATCTCCATCTTTAACAAGATGAAATAGTCTATCTCTTGCAAATCTAAAAGATAGAATATTAATGCTCCTTAAAAAAGCACCTACAGTAAGTTTTGTGTGCATGTATGAATCAATCAAAAGTGCAATCTTTATTGCACTCATCAATTTCAACTACTATCCAATAGTTTCTGAATCTGTGGTTGATAAATGATTTAAAATATTGATGACTCCCTAACTTGAAACTCAGGAAATAAAAGACTTGTTCAGTAAGCTGTTTTTCTTCTGAATATTCTAATCTAAATTGGACTGTTTTAAAGAAAAACAGTGGTCAAAATTTGCCAGCAGATTTTGTAGTCGCAAATGGCACAACTAAAATGTTTAGATCCACCCTTGAAATAACACACACACACCAACTGGTAATTGTTAGAGATGAATGTAAACGGAAGTTTTCAAAAACATGTGAATAATTAGATTTGTTTTTTATTTTTCTTTAACTGTTGCATCCCATGATCATAACTGAAGAGAGCCTATTCCTGATAAAAATTTCTTTGGCTATTACCATAACTCTGACACAGTAGAATAGATATTAAAATAATAATGTTTATAACTTAATTTTAACAAATAAGTACAGGAAAGAGTGAAATGAGTTTTATAAATAAAAAAACATCTTATATAGAAGAGGAACTTCTCTATTAATACATATTATCTCCTAATTAAACTATTATCACACAATCTCTGAGTCATTTGTCATTTTTGTCTATGCATTTTCATGCTTTGCATAATACATTTTTTAGTTTAAATGTTTGATATTATGAAGTAATATAGCAACTCAGAACTCACTAACTATGGAAGCAAAGAAAATTCACGATATTGATGATAAGTCAAGCAATAAAGATAAATTCACAAAACAGATTTCAATATAACTTCTTGCCATACTTTTGTTCAAATAAAAGTGTTTTAGATGCAAAAATATAAAATAAATAAAATATATTGCTAAGACAAAGATTTTTTAACTATGAACTCGACTTTGAGATTTGTTTCATGCTTAGTGTAATAATCTATTTTTATTTTGTATTTCAAAGGTTTTATATTATTGTAATCCCTAATTTTTTAAAGCATGACAGACGAAGACCTGATGACTATCAATGTTTCACTGTGCCCAAATTTAATCAACATATGTATTGGAAAATGACGAATCATTCACAGTCAGGGTGAGGGAGATAACTTTGCTCATGGTCACAACTCATACCGGATAAACTGGTCAATTTTCCTGGAAAGCTCAGAATTTACACTCTGTCTCTTTTCCAACTTTATCACACAGATGTGCTGGAAAGAAATCCATTTAAAATGTATAAATTATTTCTTTTAGGTCATACCTGATTTTTTTTTCCATATGTGATGTGAAAATTCTATGACTTAAGTAACTTTGGGAGTTGTTTTGCCAACTTTTAGACATTTATTTTTTGGTTTATAAGAAAACTTAAGGAACTTGTTGCAGCTATTCTGAAACTGAGGCCAAAGAACATGGATTTTCTCAAAGTTACCCTTGTTTCTCTGAATGAATGCTATTGGAGGAGGCATGTGCAGAGTGTTTACTACATATCAAGCTTTTCTTTATGATAGTTTTGCGATATAGAAGGAAATGCTTTACTTTGCTTAATTTCTGAACTAAGAATTTCTGCCTCATATTTTGTTATATTGAATATAGTTTATGGGTTGTAGTAATGGTTTCTTTTTCTAAGAATTGTTTATTTTTTGCATAGAAATTTTAAAATATTATTCTCATTGCTTTTTGTTGGATTATTTAACTTCCATATTTTCTAAATGCCTCTACTACATCCAGGAAGCAAGTGGTTAAGTTCAGAATAAAGTTTGAATGAGTTCAATTTTGTGATGATCCAGATATACATAAATCTATATCTAATTAATATTTATAAGCAACACTTGCAAATATCTGTTCAAGTAATCAAGTCTCCTACAAAATCCATATAGTTGGTATAGATTTAATATTTTATTGCATATATACAAGAAAATATAATAAGACAGAAGAAGCTTAATCAAATTTATTTTACACATCCTTCAGTTGTGAATACAGGTGCACATGTCTTCTTAAAACAATAATTATTGTAAATCTTGTTAGAATAAAAATTCTGCATCTGTAATGGACTTCGCAATTTTTTCTTATAATAGGTAATGATGAATAAAGAACCTGTTAACAGTTTTGACAAAATATGTATGAAATTGGGAGGCCAATTTTCCTGGCCCTCCAATAAATGCCCGCTCCACTTAAGGCGTGCCTTTCTACTTCGAAGTTTTTCATGAGCTTAAACAGTGGCCCTGATAGGTGGTAGGCTGTTCTGTAAGGAATTTTTCCCATTTATAAAATGACACATTTGTGGTCCCAAGTAAAGAATGTTCTTTGCTTTCTTCCTGGGATGTACTAGAGGCTGAGAAAATTTGGCCCTGCATGTTTCAGAGTGACTCATACTAAGTGCAGACTTATTGGTCAACCGTCAGGTGTGCCCGCAGCCTGAGCAGACTTGTGGATGTAGTGTGTATCGTGGTGGAATAAAAACAGTACTACCACTACTGAAATGGTTTCTAAGACACCACGTTGTGCTCCCATGAGATTTCTCACCTCTGAAATGATGCTATTGTTGTATTCCATGCCTTTCTTTGGATTGAAATGTATCCATTAACATTTGTGTGCTTTTCTTTTCCATCCACCCTTCTCCATCTCATGAAAAGCACACCGGGGTAAGTTGACTCACAACGGCTGCTGAACGTGTTGGTTTTCAGCACCATCTTTTTTGTTTGTTTGTTTTGTTTTGTGTTTAACACTTATCTTTTCAGTTGTAACACCAACTGCACTGCCTCTGACCTAAAACGAAATTCACGATGCCCACTCGTTTCTACATGGAAAGAGGAATCATTGGTTCAGAGAAATATTTATATTTGAATTACATTGGAATTTTGGAAACTATTATTGGCTGGTTCTATGAGATGGCATGCAAATTTACCTTGCAGACCTTTTTGCTCTAACTCTCACATCTTTCTTCAAGAGTTAATGAGAGCTTCTTGAGGCTCAAGTCCTACTTTCAAGATGAGCTTCAACTCTTTGTACTGCTTGGCCGAGAATGTGCTTATCTATGGCCCGCGGTTCAGTTCTTCAGATTACATTCAGGAGACAAACTCATTTGTCAGTTTTCAGAACCCATTTAGATGGAAAGGACTAAGTGATGAATCTCCTCAGCATGGCGTTGATAATGGTCAAGGTGATCCAGCTTTTAGCCACATGTATGCCTTTTCCCATTGTTTCTTATATGGGTGATTATTTTTTAATGATTCGAAATACATAGTTCTCCAGTAAAAGTTTTCCAATTTAAAATCCTTCTCTCACAGAAAGGGGAAATCACACAAATCTCCATTACTAGGCAAAGAGCTATAGGCAACTAATGAATGGTGAGAAAAAGAGAAATAGTCTTCTCTAAGGAAGAGCTCTCCAATTAGTAATCTAATACCAAGTGATCGGCCCTGAAATAATATGTATATGTATGTATGTATGTATAATCATATATATATATGTTTATTAAATTGCATGTATATATTTAGGATATTAAAACATATGCAGAGGAATGGGGGTATTGCTGGGTGGAGAGTCAGGGTTTGTGTAACAACTATTAAAGAAAAGAAAACAATGTCTTTGAGAGACAGCTAAGGAGAAATACAAGAGAGGTTATGATAGAAGAAAAAGAAGAGGTAAAATGGTGGAATTATATTTTAATTTCAAAAAGTTTTTAAAGTTATTAATAAAGATGAAAAATGGACAAGATAAAAATCCTCTTCTTAGAAATAAAATTAGGGTATGTTGTCCACTCCTAAAATAGGGCTTTAAAGTAAAAGTCAGACAGAATATGTACAACATTTATGAAGTATTTACATTAGTGTAGACTCTTGCAATATAGGCCACATGATCAGTTCACTAAAGCATTTTGTTTGTTGTGATATATTTCTGTTCTTAACATAATTTTCCCCATACATATAATGACAGACCAGAGAGAAACCACAGTAGTCAAGAACACTTGCTACACAGTCACGAGAAGAATTCTGACCCTAGAATGCATGGCTGGATGTCCTGCAGATGCCTATAACACAAACTCAAATGGAGAGTGAAGCAGGAGGGTCATGGGGACTTGCAAGTTTCTAGCCTACCTACATAAATGCAAGCCCAGGTTCAGGGAGAGAACTTGCCTCAAAGTAATAGGCAGAGAGAGATAGAGAACACCCAACACTCTTCTAGTGAATAGTATTGCACTCTTATTTACTGTTGTTTACGTTTTCTTTACTTTATTGATACTCTCTAGTTGCTAGACCAAATTATTTCACAGATTTGTCTTGTTTTAGTTTGTATAATGTATGATATTAAGAAAAACGTTAGTAAAATATTCAAAGCTGCATTGCAAGCTAAGGTCCACTCTTGACAGTCAGGTAGCCTGATGGTTGCTGTAAGCTCTTCTCAACATCACTCTTTCTAGCAGCATTTAATAGCATTATACACGTTTAGCCTACTGCTTTCCCATTATTTCTACATTTCTGAAAGAAAATAACTAAAATAAATGAGATTTAACTTTCTAATCCATTTTGAATGACATATTAAAAAGCAATAACTAGAACAAAAAAGAATGACTCACTGCCGTTATTGTAATGGATTGCCATACTGGCTCTTAATCTCAAATTGAACTGTCTCAAATGTTTTAGGGCTTGTGTATTGCAAAACGTCAAACTACTCCCTCAGTATAACCACTAAATCAAGAGCAGAAGAAGGTAAAGTCAAGGGGAGCAGATAGACAGCAATGATGACAAAGGAGAGAAGAGGCTAATGGTTGGGATTTAAAAATCAGAACAGGGAGTCCCACTTGATTGCTATGCACCCTTGGCTGCCTGATTGTTCCCTCTGCTTACTAATACAACTCTCCGCACCCAGTAAGGGGATTAGTGAATACACACAAACACAGGAATGTGAAAACTGAATGCTTCCAAGCTGAGTAAAAGAGGCCTCAAAATAAGATGAAGCAGGGAAGCAATAGAATCTAAGTGGTAGCCATACAACTTGGAGCATTACCAAAGCTTTCCAGTAAATCCTCAATTACAATCAGGAAGTGAGTGGGGAGTTCAGACCACAGTGTCAAGTACAAAATGAAATCATTTAATGGGAAGTAATACAAGTCCCTCTACTTCTCAAAATCAGCATGGGTAATTGTATTCTTTAATCACAGTCTCTGTGTATGTTTACTCCTTTTTAGTGGTTTTGAAAATTATTAAATTCAAAATAAATTAAGAGAAGAAATTATGTAAATCCCAGCTCAAACTCACAAATATATTAAACTCCTTCACTGAGACTAGTTCCTATGTTGCATAGCTTCCAGAAGAAAAAGAGAGTTTAAGTATGAGTAATTTCAACATTTAGTATAATCTATTTATTTTAGAAACAGCCGTATAAGTGTTATTGGAGTCCACATAAATTCTATTTACATGTCGTAGATTTCACTGAGTATGAAAATGCCCAGTAATCAGACACCTACACACACTTTCACACACATAATCTCCTTGTACTTTAAAAGTCAATCAAAATTGTTAGTGTTGAATTTGGAACTTGAATTTATGATGCTAGCTATATATTTAAGTAATCAGTGTTCTGAAGCATCTGATTGGGATTTGTGACGTCTTTCTGTTCAGAATAATTATGTTAATGAAGATAAATATTATCAGCTTGCAGATATTTCACAAATTAGGTAGCACCATGCATCATTCAAATTTCCATACAAGAATTCCAATTCGATTCTTCTGTTAGTATGATATTCACAGAAATCATCAACAAATACAAATTCCTTAATAATAGAGTTCTAAATCCCACCCTCACTTCCTAGAAAGTGCAGGCTGGCATTGAACTGATAATCCTCCTACTTCTGCCTCCCACATATTTAAGTTAGAGGCCTGTGCTGCCGTGCTTGCACACAGTATGTTCATTCTTCTGTTGAACTCTGAGCTTAACTCTCACTCTGTAGGGTTTTAATAGATGAAGGCATTTACAAACAAAACGCCACGAAATCAATGGACTCCTAGTAACTGATTCTAGTGAAGACACAGTCTCTGGCAAAACATTACGAGCTGGTGATTAGGTTGTCAAATTGTGTGAACATTTTCTACAGCTGCCTGTTTATTTCTTCTTGTTTTAACTAAGTATTTTCAATGGGACAAATTAACTCTCAAGACATGCTTTTTAACTCCAAGATTACAGTGACACAGGTACACTGTCACTCCAACTGTAGCAGCAAGCTCATCAATTCCATTTCTGTCTATAACCTGTATCCATCATCCTTGACCAAGATACAGAACCTGGTAGGAATTATACAAATAAAGCATGCTTCCTTAAGTACTGCATAAAGATAAGAACCACTATATATGAGAGTAAAGATGGAAAGGCCAAACAGTGACATAAAATAGATGAGCCACATGAAAAGAAAACTTGGATAATATCTTTTCAGTGTTATGACAATGAGGATAACACAGTTACCCTTCTTTTTTAGTTATTAAATGTTTCAAGTTTAGGGGCCAAGTTATTGGGGATTTTAGCTTTTCTCCTCAATTGCTCTGAATACAAACAGCTTCTATTCATTAGTGTTCATATCTCTGTGTGTCAAATACACATGCAAGTGAATTACTGTGGACATTAAATTCATTTATATGTGCATATATATGCTCATTTGCACTTAGGCTAGATAAAGCGTCAGACAGTAAATGGTGATTGTTATCTCTTATTTTATGAGACATGGTGCTTCATTTATCTACATCCAAAAACCTTTGTCCTTTCAAACTACTATTGTATGTCATGTGAGAATATGAAGTTTCAGGCTCATAGTGAGTTAAGATGCTAGACAAACATCTATCATAAATAATACATTTTATGTATACAAATCAGTTCATATCTTAAACAAAGTTAGTAAAAGAGCTAGTTTATTCACATTGTGTTAATACATAAAATAATGAGTTTATCTGAAGAGGTCCTATAATCCTTATGGGAAGAATAAACCATGCATTGTTTCCGATGGATGAGTTTGAGTCATGATTGACAGTGGTATAAAGAAGCAGGTTTCTTAACAAGGTAAAAAAAACTGTTCATGGACAGGTGAATTAGACTGAGATATTCGTACAGTGACTCATATTTGAGCATTCATTGAGTAGAAAAACAAGGAAAGAGAGTAGGAGCCTGACAAATAGTAGTCTTTTAAAAATATATTAATATGTATGTATATATTTAAAATTATAATATAATCACATAATTTACCCCTCCTTCCCCTTCAACTGCTCCAATGTATCCCATCCCTTTTGTTCTCATTCAGATTTATGGTCTTTTTTTTATAATTGTTATTGGTGTGTGTGTGTGTTCCTAAATATATAAATATAACAAGCTCCATAAGATGTTGATCCTTTGAGAAGATAATCATCCTTTGTTATTATTAGAGCAATGGAGATGTTTGGCTTAATTTACAAAAATCTATGATCAGAAAATTCGTGTTGGGTAAAAGAAGGATAACAAGACACCAGTGAGACGGACTTAGACATCCATTGCCATCCTCCAGGAATAATAAAAACCTGAGCAAAAACCCAGGCAATACTTTATCTGTTTAGAATTACCTTTCTGAATATTAAAAATGGAATGCAGCCAACTTAGTTAACTGTTATAGAGGGTTCTTATTCCTTTCAATGATGTAAAACACAGCTAAACCTTAACAAGGAGCAGAACCCATGAAAGTTGTTTGAAATTAAGTGTCCCAGTTATTGTCAAGATACTCACTTCTGTAATTTATCACATACAGAGTATTCAAAAGAAACCTATAGCCAGGTGTGATGACACGCTCCTTTTATCTCAGAGCTCTAGGGGCCAAGTCCGGCCGTCTCTCCGAGTTCAAGACCAACCTGGTTTACAAAGTGAGTTCCAGGACAGCCAGGACTAAATAGAAAGTCTCTCTCTCTCTCTCTCTCTCTCTCTCTCTCTCTCTCTCTCTCTCTCTCTCTCTATATATATATATATATATATATATATATATATATATATATATATATATATATATATATAAATTTTCCAGCCTGGTCATATTCTGTTAGGCCATTGGCCAAAAGCAGATTATTTATTAACTAATAAAATCAACACTTATACAGAAGGACTTCCCACACCACATGCATGTGAATATTCAGACAATATTCTGTTGCATAACAATCAAGCCCAGGTAACATCATTTAGGGAACAAGCTCATGCTCATTCTGCTAATATATATATATTTATGGACAGATTTTCTTTTTCAGGGTACTGGAAGTAGCCTGGGGAAAGAGGCCAATTTAAGACTAGGATAAAAAGTCAGTGAAAAACAAAAGGAAGATGCAGCATAAATCAATAAGGGAAGATCGGCAGGCATTGCATAAATCACTAAGGGGAGATTGGCAGGTAAAAGAAAAGACCGACTTAAAGGCAGAAGGAATAATACTGTTTCACATCTAGACAGTCACATCTCAAACTGATAGACCTGAACTAGTTCTCAGGACAGCGGTCTGAAAATAGTCTCTTTTCAATGACAGTTCAGACCTGTCCACCTTGAGAAAAATATGAAAGAAGGCATTACCACCCCATGGTCTCTTACTTTCTGAGCAAATATTGAGTTTCATTTTTCAGAGATGCAAATACACACACTAATCATGCTGGTTTACCATTTTAATATATTATTCCCAAAGACAGCTATTTCAAAAGAAGATTATTACCTAATAATTTATCATACTCACAAATTTTGATAGTATTGATTCACTCAAAGACAACCACCATAAATAAGTTATGATAGAATCAGAAAATCTGCCTGCCTGCCTGTCTGTCTGTCTTCCTGTCTATCTCTCTTTCTACCTATTTGTCTATCTTTCTAGTAACATTACATAAGGAAAGCAGGAGATTATGAACAAATTCTTCCTTTTGGGACCAAGTATTTAAATTACTCTGAAAAGCCTTAGTAAAATTTAGGTACGGCAGATCAAAATACAAATAAATTGTAATAGGTGGATACTTTTTTCCCAAGAGCTTTCTTGCTTGTTGGTATATTACATGTACCTGGAGTTTCATTCAGTTAAAAAAAAAAAGTAGACATAGTCAATGAACCACCATGTGCTTTCAAGAATGGGGGATTAAAAAAAAAAAAACGGTGAGGCTGGCTCATGTCCAGGCAATAAGAATAAACTAGAGACCATGTCTGTTCACCCACAGTAGAATCTTGCACATAGTAAGAGCAGCTTCAAGGGATCTGGAAGGTTTGGGTGGAAGAACGGGGGAAAACCTATTCCAAAAGGGAAGGAAGAACATAGAAGAAAACTGGAAAGAGTGGTTATACCCTGTTGGAACAGACAAGAGAAATAGAATCTGGTGTTAGGAAAATGTATTCCAATAGCCAGTAAAGGCTTATTACAAGAATTTGAGGTCTGCTAACTTAATAAATATTTCTAGTATAAGGCATTTGATCTGATAGTAAAAATGAATTACACTGGGAAAGTAAGAGGACACTGAGGAAGGAATTAGTACGATTAAATATCTGTTGACTATTAGATGGTCTTATGAGACTGGTTATGCTTTCAGAACTTACACTGATCCTGATCCATAACCATCTGTAAGCATGGCAATTAATTATTTGTACAGAGATTATTAGGTAGCCAAAGCAGGCATAGCTAATAAGAAGAAAGTTTGGGAGGCATTTGGTCACTCAGTTAAATTTTACTGAGTATGTAGCACATCCCTGAGCCCCTGTCCTGACAACCACTTACTATTTATACTGCCACATCCACCGTTGAGCCATTGTCGTTCCTGACTTGAGAGCTACCACAGCTGTTTGACAGTGACTCACTGTTCTTGTCTGTTTTAAGTCCCTTATATTGTCAGAAGCCAGAAAGACCTTTCTGACATACATATGATGCTATGTTCCTGTACTTGCAGCTTCTGAGAGCTTCTCGTTGTACTCAGAATACATTATTTACAGCAGCCTCGGGCTCATGACCCTGATTTACTCTTGACTGTCTTTTCATCTTCATCTGCCTCACCCCACTGCTTGAGATAATCCAGTCTTGATGGTCTTTCTTGCCTTCTTTTGTTGCCCAAGCATCTAATGCCACTCCTTTCACTGCAAACGCATTTGTCTTTCTTCTCCTTGACGTGCTTTTTGAATCCCATTTCAGTACAATATTGCTGGTAAAATTATGCCTTTAAGGGGAACTTCCCAATAGACAAGAGACAAGGCTGTTCCCCCTTACACTGTTTACTTCGCCACACATTTGATTGCCTCAGATTATTTTGTTTATCAGTATTTTTGAGAAATGTATGTAGCCCAAGCTGACCTGATACCAATTCACTATTTAGCTCAGGCATGCCTCAAACTATTTATTAGCTTCTAAAATGCTACAAACATAAGAATGTGCCACCATAGCTGACTTGTTTATTTAATGTGTCATTATATTAATGTTTCTTTCTCATTGAAACCTATGTTCTTTGAAATAAGGGATTCAATTAACTGTATTCTATATACTGCAAGCATACTGTAGTAGCATGCTGGGTCTGTAGAAGTCAGATGATTCATTGCCTAGCCATGGGCGGTACAACATCCCTGCTCCCAAACACACAGTGAAGGCCAAAACAATTTACAAGTCCTTCAAATCAGTAAAAATGTTAAAGGAGGAAGTAGGTAAGATTGCATAGTACTATGATACTTATAAAAAGAAACAGTACATAAATTTGCCTTGACCCCCAAGGAGAAAGAAAAAAATGACTGGGAATAGGTATTTGTCATATGTAATATCATGGGGTTCATGATCCCCTGGATAAAAATGAAGTGAACTAGAATAACAAAAATAAAATAAGAGATGAGTATGGGAACAGAGTGGAGGGGAGGAGAGAAAAGAGAAGGGAGGAAAGGAGACGTGTGAGTTAGGAAGGAAGGGAAGGAAACAGAGAAGGGAATGGGAGAATGCAGGCAAATATTCTCACTGTCTTCAAAACCAAGATAGTGTGGCATGATGACGCAAGGCAAGGAGGCATGTTTGTGGTCCAGTATAGAGAAGATAGAGCTCACAAATATTAGAAACAAGGCTAGAGCCCTCTCTTTTACATGACCAAATATCCACAAATGCAATAGCTGAAGTGAGATATATGATTTAAAGAGAGAGTAGTGATATTTCCATTTGGATGATGTTCTTTGAACAACAAAAAAAAAAAGGAAAAAATATCATAGCCTGTCATTTATCCTAGATGAAGACTTACAGCATATGAATGGGAGTATACGGGTTTTACTGACTTTTCATAGGTATTCTTTTTTTAGAGTTATTCCCTTATTTTTAATTATATGTGTAGCCAGGGTGATATATACACATGAGTGCAGATGCCTGCAGGGGCCAGAGGTGTCAGACCCTCTGCAGCCAGATATAGAGAATTTTGGAACCCACCTGACATGGTTGCTGGGATCTGGGATCAGGTGTCTGAAAAGGCAGAACGTGCAATGGACAAACAGGCCATCTTCTCAGCCCTGACTCTTGAGCTTTATACTAGAAATTTTGCATATGATCATTTCTAAGGTGTCCAACCTTTGTTCTTGCTTAAAGATCAACAATGGGCAGTATAGGCTTCCTTGTGCATCTCTATATGTGGACATGCATGTTACACATTCCTGGATGCTTACCACAGGTCAGATCTTATTAACAAGAAACATGCCATACAGAAATCTGTCACTGATGATGAGTCCCAAGTCCTTAAAGGATATAAGTATTTAAGTATATAAGTAATTCCTTACTGCAGAGGTGAATGCAGCTCTTAAAAATACAGAAAGATTAGGAGTTTTAAGTATTCAAAACATGCTCCCTCTGTAATTAGTCCATTTCTATTTTTAGTCCTCACCCTTGTAACAAGCTTGTGCCTGTTACCTCCTTGTGAAGAAAGTTCAGCCAACGGCCTTGAAAGTAGACTCTAAGTCTGGGAACTAAAATTCATGCTCATGCCGGCAATGACGTGCTAGGAATCCTTGGGGAAATGATGATTAAGTATTAAATTCTCGGGAAAAGAAAAAGAAAAACCAAAATTTGATTCTTAGTCCTGAATAGAAAGGCTGTAGTTTTCAAAGCCAGGTTGTTCTGGATGAAATTCTCATGCATTCATTTTAAAGACTAAGTTCCAGTTAAGGAGAGAAAGCACACTGACATATATCCCTCTCACACTGGAGGTCATCAGGCAGTGTCAATATTATTTGCTTCATATCCACTTTTGTTTTGTTTTACTTGATTGTTTTTCTTAGGCCCTGGATATTGAAACTAATGCTTCGTACATGCAAGGCAAGTACCCTACCACTGAATATGACCCGAGTCTTGTTTACTTGAGACAATCTCATTAAGTAACATGGAAAGGTGGCAGGGATCATAATTTCATGATCTTCCTTTCTTGATCTGACTCTCAAGTGCTTTCTTTGTTGAAACAGGCATATACAAACATTGCTTTATTGCAGCTGATTTGTCTCCCTGTTTTTATTAACATCTCAGATCACTATTTTTCTGTCATTGAAAATTTCTCGGGTATGGTGACACATGCCAATCTCAGCACTTGGGAGGCAGAGGAAGGCGAAACTTTGAGTTCAAGGCCAGCCTGCTCTACAGAGATAGTTCAACGACAGCCAGAACTACTCAACAAGGCCCTTTCTCAAAACCCAAAATAATAATAACAATGATAATAATAATGCATTAATAAAATAAAAAATTCTCACAAGGACAATCGTCCTCTCCCCAGTGAGCACCATCATATTTGTCAACCGATCATCATATATTAAATTCATTTATTTCTATTACAACACTTACCTTTCCAGAATTGATTTGCTTACAAGTCATCATGTACAGATATTTGTTCACACATAACTGACACATCCCTTGGGTTATGATTAAGGAAGACCTGGCATTACTCTCATGTAGCATAAATCCATGTACAGACCCAGTCAGTCACCTCTACAGTCTCAAATTCATAACATTAAGGTCATTCTTGGAATCAGCCCTAGCAATATGATGTCAGGGGAAGAATCAAGTTCCTTTGTCCCATTCCTTGAGTTATCTTACTGAAGCTATTATGTTATGAGAATCGTGATTTAAGTAAAGCCAAAAAGTTCTTAGGAACCAGATTGCTCCACACGTTTCTATGCAATCATGTCGTTATTTCTATTCATAAAGAGAATAGAACTACTCAGCACACTGGCTGACATCATATCTAGGTTTTCATCAGTGACCCCAGACTAGACCAAGTTCTTAGACACAGTTAGAACCAATAGTATTATGAGGAGGGAAAAGAAGTCAAAGAGAGACAAGACACAATGTATTTTGCACTATTTCAGACACAGTAATTTAAGCATGGTCCTTAGACTATTAAAAGACACATAAGTACAATTAAAACACAGTACACAATTTACTAAAGACTTACTAAATCAAATGGTGTCTGCCATGAAGTTCAACATTTACAGTAAGGCATGCTGGCATAGACTTTTAATCCTAGTACTGTAGAGTAAGATAGAGGATTGCTACCAATTAAAAGCTAGCCTGGAATTCCAGGTAGTCATGATGACAAAGGGAAAGCCTATTTCCAACAAGAAAAAACAATAACACAACAAAAATAATTATGTAGAATAAGACAAAATTGCCTCCATTAGTTAACCAGCTCACTCTTGTAATCAAAGCTCTTGGAATGTGGAGTCAGGGAAATTGCCACAAGACTGAGGCTAGCCTGAATTTCAAAGTGAGTTAGTTATAGGCCAGCCTGGTCTAGAGAGTGAGACTCTCTGTCTCAATGCAAAGCAAAACAAAATATAAGCAAAAAAGGGTCGAGGGAGACTTGGGATGTGACTGAGTTAGAACACTATGTAGCATACATAAGGACCTGTGTTTTATCCCTAGCACCAAAACACATGTATAAGTATGAGTATGCATACATGGATATGCATAAGTATACACACAAGCATACACATGCACCCATGCACATAAAACATTCACAACTATTTTAAGAGTATACTTGTCAATGGATGGCTTTTTTGTAAATCTGAAAAACATCTGTAAACCACAGAGTGTGTGGAAATACTGGTCCTCTTGACTTTAGAACCTTAGGCAGATCACAGACTTCAGTGCTGGGAAGGAGAACAACAGAAGACAGTGGGCTTATACATGGCATAAGAGACGGGAATAGAGAGGTGATGGGAAAGAATATTGCAAGGGGAGGTTTGGGAATATAGTAAGAATGAGGTCAGAGAGTTAGATCCACATAGCTGTACAGGCAGTGACAGGAGAGAATTGACATGATCAAACCCAAGTTGTAATAGGATCCTCCTACTTCAAATTGCATTGTTTATTGAGAAACCAATTAAGAGTGAAAAACTCCAATTTTCTTGTTGTTGTTGTTTTTGTTTTTCAAAACATGGTTTCTCTGTAGCTTGGGTCCTGTCCTGAAAATCTAGTTCTTGTAGACCAGGCTGGCCTTGAACTCACAGAGATCCACCTGCCTCTGCCTCCCAAATGCTCGGAATAAAGGCATGTGCCACCACTGCCCAGCAAAGCACTACAATTTTTAAAAATATTTTCTATTACTCATATTTTTCACTTCCTAAAATAACAGAATCACTTAGGCTGTTGTTATTCCTTTCTCATTTACTAAATGAATAAAGGAATTGACACAAATATGTGTGTTTCTTTCCATGTAATGTCACTCAGATTGTATACCTGAGTATATTCCTCTCAGTAGTGGATAAGATGCACCAACTATAATAATTTATTTCTCTTGAGGAGTTCTCTAAATTTCCTCACACATACTCCATGCTAAGTCTATCACTGCACACCCTCTTAACATGCTTTCCTCTTGCATTTCCTGCTTGATGTTCATCTATCACTGCACATCCTCTTAGTATGCTTTCCTCTGCATTTCCTACTTGCTATTCAAAGCCACCTCAACTGCTACAAAACCATCACCATTCTCTCCATTGTTGTCAAGCAAAACAGGGATTAATGAGCAAAACTGTTAGGATCAGGATATGCATCCATTAGTTGAAGAAACTATTTCTATGTCAAATACATTTGGACAATTCCATGCACTTGCAGTGTTTAACAGGGAATCTTGGAAACCACATTCATATGTCTACTTAAGTCACCGAGCATAAGTCTCAGCTTGTAGCATGTACCCAATACAGAATCGTTGGACACTTGATACCTCATCCCACTTCTATAAATACATGTGTCAGCGTGAGACTAAATTACTGGAGACAGGCTTGCAGTGGAGTGTCACTGGGAAGCCCAAGGGGAATTGGGTGATGGGATGGAAGGTTACATTTGAGAATGTTTGTGCTTTCCACTGTGGATTTGGAGCATCTCTGTCTCTGCACACATTCCTGCTGCTGAATATTATATTCAGAACTTAACTTTGCTGTCTCCTCACCTGAAACAGCAGTTAACTTACGGGTCTTTTAAGCTACAATAACATGATTTTTCTTTGCCTCTTGCTAGCTTTTCATGTATTTTTATACTGTCTATTGTAAAACACAAAACCTCTTGTCTTCAAAGGCATTCTCTTACATATTTTAATATATGAATCTACCATAATAAGCAAGCAATTTATTTGTAATGGGAAATAGCACATGTTTTGTTTGAGAGTTTAGTATGATATCTATGATATATTTGTTAACATAAAAGACATACATTAGAAATAAAGCAATTATTATACTTCGTTTTTCTTATGTGCATATAAGATTATGCATATACAGAGGTACAGAAATATATTCCTCACTAAATCACTGAAGGAATATATAATATTTTTGAGATTGCATACAAATAGATTCCACTATTTCAATAATAAAAAATTATTTTGAACATGGATTCTTGATGATAGAAAGAAATAAAAAGGAAAGGAAAGAACATGACTAGTCCTAAGTATGATGGAAGAGAAAGTTTATTGTAGATACACAGGAGAGCACTGGCAGAGGCATCTGAGAGAGTCCAAAGTGGACATGACCAGTCTGAGTTGGGCCTTGTGTGTGGTGAGGGAGATGGAGAGAGGAAGGGAGAAGAGAGAGCGGGGGAACCACGTGCAGCAGCCAAGAGACCAAAGGTACAAGAAAGGAATGGATGACCAAAACGTTGGGTTATATAGGGAAGAACCACTGGGGGAAGGGCAGCCCAGCCCCTAGGATAGAGAGTTCAGAGTAGAGGGAGCAATTATGCTGTGATCCATACCTGGTAACAAGTAGGGACTGAGGGATGTTGGGGGAACTTCTTGGCTAGGTCCAGCATTGCTATTTTAAATAAGCACCTCAGCTGTTTGTCTAGGGTTTGAAACTTAACAGATGTCAATTCTAAATTCTTAGGAGGAAATGTAGTCATACATATATGTGCAAAGGATGTTGTTGTCAGAAGCAGCAATGACTATCACTGATGTTATTACCCTTTCATTAATAAATAGTAGTGATTATGATTAAAATCTCTGTTGAATTATGCACTTTTACACTGCTTCCCAGTGAAGGAAACCAACTTATGTTGGTATAGCATTCAAATATGACATGGTTGTCAGCTGTCTTTGAGAAGACAAAAGATCAAAGGGGAGGTAAGAGATAAAATAGCTGCAAGAGTGTGTGCTTGTAAGATTTCAGAACAGTTCAGTCATTTAGAAGACTTAAACTATAGACTGTAGATGGCAGGTTCTTTGCCTTACAGTATTTTGTTCTTGACTTAAGTCCATGCATTATCTCCTGTGTGCCACAAACCTCATAGAACCTAGCTTCCTTCTTGGCTTGATGTACCCTTCACTGCTATTCACTTGTATCTTAATATATATTCTCTGTGAAACAGTGCATGTTATATTCCAAGCAAAAGCTTGAGGCAAGGGTTTTTGTATACTCAAAGGATCAAATTCCTTAGCTTTTGTTTCAACTTTCAAAACAACTGAGACCTGAGACCAGGAACTAATTTCTAAAATAGAATATTGGTTCTGAGGTCAGACTCAAAGTAATTCTCATGACAGCAGGGCTAGGACCACCAAATATGTCTTGTGCCTCAACATACAAGCTTTGCCTCTGTCACTCAGAGATAAAGGGGTTGGAGAAGGGCAGATGCAAAAGTCAGATTTAGGTCTCAGATTGAAAGACTACATATGACCATGTGAGCTGTTTTCTTGCTAAATGGAAATGATATTGGTTGATAACACAGTTCAGTTTAGTTGATAAACAAGTATTCAAATCTTGGTGCATAAATATTGGAGAAAGTTATTTTTAAATATCAATGTTTTACTCAGTGAACTCAAAGAGGAATTTCTACATATGACTGACTTAAAGGTAGAAGGAATTTGGTCGTTCTACATTACCCCTCATTAAACACTTGCAAGGGCTCACTGGTGATTTAAAAACAATCACAGGCATCTTCTTCCATGTTACCTAACTAGTGGTCTTTGCTGTACTTCAGGCATGAACTCCTTGAAGAAGCTCGTAGAAAAGGATTACCTTTTGCCCAGTGGGATGGACCCACTGTGGTTGCTTGGCTGGAGGTAAGCAAAGCAAGTCAAAGACCTTGCTTAAGTCAATCATTGCTACTTTGATTATTTGGAGACAGATAAAAATTGATTTGAATCACAGCTTCCCTGTATCATGTAACTTCTCATAAAGGAAACATATTCATGCCTATGGACTTGTGACCACTGCGATGTCATGGATTCTTTCTTGTGTTGGGACAGCACAAAATATGCAATGATGTAAACAGATGTGCCCCACATTCTGTCCTCTCCATGGGTACTAGAATAGGAGAAAAAATTATTACTGCTATGGTTTGGAGGTTTTGAGGAAATATCAGCTCCTACCCACCAGCGCTCATCAGTAAGAAAGAAAAAAAGTTAAAAAACGAATAATTTCACACTGAACTAAATGCTGATGAAGTGTCTAGAATGTTCTACCCTTGTTTATAATTAATTTCTTAAAATGGCTACGGACCGGCTAAGTTTAGACAGTTGTGAATAAACAGGAGGCTGAGCCCTATGTTTACTCCTTTGTTTAAATCACGAAGGATTCAGGTTACTTTATAATTACTAAGTTGATTAATTAATTCATCAGTTGTTAATTAAATGTTGTTTGAGATAACAAGAACAGCATTCTGTGTTTCCTCTAAGATACAATGCTGTAGAAAATAAAGCAATATTTGACCAAGGTAGAAGACAGCACTCTGACAGTGAGTGAATCACATATTTGACCCCAGGTTGGCTCCATGTTACACAGCAGTAGCACTGACTGCCCTTTTCACTCACCTTTCCTGGGTTGTCCAATGGTAGCCAATAGGATAGCTTTTGTCAGGAGAAAGCATTGAGATTTTCTTGCCTGGCCAAGACAATGGCATACATTGTAACAATTATGAATTATAAAGTAACTTAACTTTATCATTGTATCATATTCAGGGCTAAGTAAAGACCAAGTGAAAGAAAAGCAAAAGCTTATTATACTTTAAAAATATTCAGTTAGACAGGTAGATATAAAAACATGTTACTTTTTTAAGTTTCTTTTTTGGGGGCTAACTGAAATAAACCTGAGTTTTGCTTTTGTTATATCCTTTCAAAGTAATTAATTATAAAGTTACCTCTTCAAGCTTATCTTTTATGTTTCTATGCAAATAAAAAGCATAACAAAGACCAAAAAAACTAAAGCACTAGAGGAAAGGTTTAGGAATTCACACCACAACAATGACAGGGATTCTTTGTTCAGGTGTCACTCCAAGAAAATGAGCTAGGGTTTGACAAAGAGTAAGTTGCTATTTTGGCAAAGGATGAACAGATTCTTCAGATTAAGAAACAAAACAGATTTCCTGACACTCAAGTGCTGGAAAATGACAGCCAGTGAAGCCAGAGCTAATTAAACCTATCCTGGGTACTGAAATTGCTCCTAATGCATTTCCTAATGTGACTCAAATCACAAAATGGAACAAACATGATGAACAATCATGCTGAGATCATAAATGGGAGCCCTTAACTTTTACCTCCTTTTCCTCTTCCTGGTGTGCACAGTCTATAAAGAATGTCGTGTGGGAGGCAGTCTACTCCTTCCCCCATCATTTATCCACATCAAAAACTCTTCAGTGTCTAATCATTGATGACATTTGTAACAATGGATTGGCAACGTTTGTGTAATGTTAACCAGAGTGGAAATTCAAACATCTTAGATGGCTAGGAAATCATTAGGAATGAGTCAAGGTATATAGATGTTGCTTAATCTTGAAGTTTATGCACCAAGCGAGATGGCCAATCTTCTGTATCCTCTAGAGTCCTCATCAACATAAGGCTAATCTTAACATTCTTCCCCTTCTAGAACTCAGCATGGACCATACAAAAACAATATTAAATCTTTATATCATGTGTTAGATTTCAACCACAGCCCAACTCACACTGATTCAGATTTACCATTCTTTTTCTCGAGTCTTTCACATTATAGACTTACTATGTTGTAGGATATATAGCAAGAAATATGTCTGGATCAGTTTGTTACTCCCAAATAACAAATTATTCCAACAAGGATGTATTATCTCACTAGTTTTATAGGTTATAACTACTTGAGTGGAATATTTGGTATGGCTAAGTTTCGTGCTTTGGTGAAAATCACATGGCTAACAATGGTAGATTTGTCTCAATCCATGACAGCCAAACTGTCTTGGCATTCAGAATTCAAAGGAGAATTATAATGTACTCATTAGATAAAGACCATTCAAGCCACGGAACCATTGGAATTTGTAGATACATAAGTTCTTGTCATTATACACAAGTAGAAAATTGCTGCCTCTCCCTAATAATTGATCAGTGTAGTTCTAATACCACAATATCTCAATTCAAATTAAATACTTCCTGATTGTTGTCTGCACCATAAATTCAGTGTCTTTATATTATCTATTTCTTTAGTCAAGAATAATAGGATTTAACTCATGGAGTTATATTGTAAGAGATGGATTGTTTGTTCCCGGCTGCTCAACCCCAAAATAACCACATAGAAGCTGTATTAATTAAATCACTGCTTGGCCCATTTGCTCTACCTTCTTGTTGGCTAACTCTAACATATTAATTTAACCATTTCTGCTAATCTGTATATTGCCACAAAGCTGTGGCTTACCAGGTAAAGTTCTACCATCTGTCTCTGGCGGGGCTTCATGGCTTCTCCCTGACTCTGCCTTCTTTCTTCCAGCATTCAGTTTAGCTTTTCCCAACATACCTATGTTCTACAGGCCTAAGACAGTTTCTTTACTAACCAATGGTATTCACAGATTACAGAGGGGAATCCCACATCAGAGTTGTAGACAAGAGATAAATTTATATATGCAAGATTATCTTTAATACCTAGAGGACGTAAAAGACACAAAATGATATATTACTTAGTTTTCCTGTTGGTGTGAAAAAATAGTTAACCAAAGCAACTAAAAGAAGGAAGGATTTCTTTGGGCTCTCATTTTAATGGTGATATCAATTATAGAAAGGAAGGCAGGGAGGCTAGAATGGACATAAGAATGATAGCAAGACCACAAAGCAGCTGGTCCAATGCACCATCAATCAGGAAGCAGAAAAAGAAAATACTAATGTACAACATTCTTACTGGTTTTTATTCATTATGAAACTGCCACCCACTGGTTGTTCTTCTCACATTCAGGATGGCTTTCTTGCCCTGTTTTACCTTTTTTTCTTCACAGACATGCCCAGAGGTGTGTTTCACAGGCAATTCTAAAATCCAATCAAATTGTAATGAAGGTACTACCATTACAGATAATAACTAAGATTATTCTAACCTGTATTTTTTTTCCAACACAACAGCTCTGGTTGGGAATGCCTGCTTGGTATGTGGCAGCATGCAGAGCCAATGTGAAAAGTGGAGCCATCATGTCGGCTTTGTCGGACACGGAAATCCAAAGAGAGATTGGAATCAGCAACCCTCTGCATCGCTTAAAGCTCAGACTAGCCATCCAGGAGATGGTTTCCCTCACAAGTCCTTCAGCTCCTCCGACCTCGCGCACTGTGAGTCAATGTGCACCCCTCCTTCCCTTGACATCATAGCAGCCTAAACCCACAGTGCAAAATGTGACAGCTCACATTTTCCTGTCATCATGAGTTATTTTAAAAGGATATGGCTTGCTCTTCATTAACCCTACTGCTACTTTGAATAGGTTTCCAATTGAGGAGGTCTGGTTCCTAAAAATCTTGAAAGCTGCAACCAAGATGGGCTTCAGAGTTAGTTAGCATTTAGATGAGAGTTTAGATTTTCCTCAAAGCAGAAAAATTCTAAAGTTTAATGATTTTTCAGAATCTCCTTTTCAGTTTGATGAAATCTGGCATCTTGTTGGGAATATTCCAAAGCATTACAGGTTTTTGAAGATGCACAGTTTAATTTATTACTTATTTTAATGATAAAAATTGTATATGATTTGATGTTTTATAAACACAAATTGGAATGATCCACTTCAAAATTTGGCCCCATTTATAATCCCTTTTATAACCTAGTACTATAAAATAATATACTGTAAAAGGCATTGCTAATGATCAGTATATTCATCAAGAAATAGTCTCAAATGGTATTTTATTCCACTGGTTACTAAGGTTTTGCTGATAAATGTGTAAACTCTTGTGTTAACTAGATTTCTCCAGCCCACCGTCTTACACAACATATGAAAATATGAAAGAACAAATTAAATTGATGAAGAAAAGTGGTATTTCTTTTTTATTGATTTTTATTGGGCTTTACATTTTTCTCAGCTCCCCTCCCTGCCTCTCTCCTCCCCTTCTACCCTCTCCCAAAGTCCCCATGCTCCCAAGTTACTCAGGAGATCTTGTCTTTCTCTAATTCCCATGTAGATTAGATCTATGTAAGTCTCTCTTAGTGTCCTCATTATTGTCTAAATTCTCTGGGATTGTGGTTTGTAGGCTGGTTTTCTTTGCTTTGATTTAAAAACCACCTAAGAGTCAGTACATTTGATAACTGTCTTTCTGTGTCTGGGTTACCTCACGCAAAATAATGATCTCTAGCTCCATCCATTTCCTGCAAAATTCAAGATGTCATTATCTTTTTCTGCTGTGTAGTACTCCATTGTGTAAATGTACCACATTTCCCTTATCCTTTCTTTGGTAGAGGAGCATTTAGGTTGTTTCCAGGTTCTGGCTATGACAAACAATGCTGTTATGAACATAGTTGAGCACATATCCTTTTGGCATGATTGAGCATCCTTTGGATATATACCCAAAAGTGATATTAATGGGTCTTGAGGAAGGTTGTTTCCTAATTTTCTGAGAAATTGCCACACTGACATCCAAAGGAGCTGTACCAGCTTGCATTCCTACCAGCAATGCAGAAGCATAAGCTGTCATTTGTGTTTTTGATCTTGGCCATTCTTACAGGTATAAAATGGAATCTCAGAGTTGTTTTGATTTGCATTTCTCTGCTGACTAAGGATGTTGAACATTTCCTTAAGTGTCTTTCAGCCATTTTATATTCCTCTTTATTGCAGCTTTCAGACACAAAACTGACTTCAATGTACTTTTAAGAAGGCCTTAGATAACCTTAAAACTTTTTCATTGAGTATATTATATATATAACCCCTCCCCAGTATATGAGAATTTAAAGGCAGAGATGTATGGTAAGATTTCAAAGATGTATTTCTTGTATACTTATATTTTAGTTACTTCCTCAATGCTGTGTAAAAAATATATAATTTCTACTTACAATGTTATTTCAAATAGATAAGAATGTACTCTGCTAATATATTCCAGATAAAGGTAATTTAAAATATTTTATAGTAATAATTGAAGCCATTAAAATAGTTATTATTGTAAGCCAAATTCAGACCTGAAGGAGTTTATGAGTATTTACAACTGAACAAATATCATTGAAACTGGTTTATAGAGACCTCTCTTCCAAAAGTAAATGCAACAAGAAACACTCTTATATATTCAAATCTTGTCAAATCATAACAGTCAAACTTCTAGCTTCCAGGTTTAAAGAATGGGACATACTATATCATTCCTTTAAGTTGCAAAAGCAAATCCTTTTTTTAATGGAAAATGTTTTGTAAAAATCACATTTTCCCCTAAGACGTTTACCATGAAACAAGTTAAATTACAGATTAAACTACGTTGAGTGGTTGCAAAAGCAGACAAAAATGAGGAATGCTTGAGATATTCAGGATTTAGCTCCAATTCTCCTCAAAAGGTTATTTTGTTATTGTTATTGTTGTTGCTGTCCCTAGAATATTCTTCCAACTTCAGGGTCACAAGACCTCCCGAACACGTCTTTCATTTATTGATATCTGAAAAAGCTTCCTGTTAAACACCCTAAAATCTGGCTTTCTTTCCTACCAGGCATTAACATTTTGTGTACACTTAAAAGGACTTTTTAAAATGGTCTCTTTTTTGACTCATCGTTGACTAAACAAGAAAAGTGCCAATGTTTGCCCCTGGCCTTAAAATGATCATCAGGTACACTGTAAAATTATTCTAAATATTCACCTAAAACATAACCATTGCAGGGTTGAACAGTGTTTCGGTAGATAAAGTTCTTGCCATGTGAGCTTGAGGAGAGAAATTTAGATCCTTTGACCCAGATTAAAAAAAAAAAAAACTGGGTGAGTTTTTGGCATAACTGTAGCCCTGTATGAGAGGCGAAGATAGGAAATGGGGAAGAGAGACTAGCTGAACGTCCAAGTTCATATTCATCCAGAAACCCTGATAACTTGAAGTAGACCAGCATTAAGAAAGACACCTACGCTCAAATTTTGACTTCTATTTATGTATAATTAGATATATACATGTACACACAATATACGTGTGAGTGTAATATATGTGTATTTGAGTGCACACATACATGCATGTGCACACACACACACAAACCCAAATATAGTCATTGCATAGGACTTGCTTCCCAAGCTATACAGAGAATGTAAACTACACATGGCTCTGAGTCACCCTGCCTCCTCCAAACACTACAATAAGAAAGGCATGTTGAATATGAAGTTCAGTATGGCTGAAATTGTTTAGTTCCTTCATGTGAGACAGAAGCAGAGTAAAAAAAAGATAAATCTTACTGAAAAATTAGTAATTTTTCATTAAATTTTTAATAAGGACATGTTTGTCCTTTTTTTCTTATTATAATACACATTACTTTATGATTTCCTTCCTGAATTAGTAATGTAGCATAAATATATTCATCAAGTATTAAAATATAAATTTAATCTTAGCATCTCTTCTTTAGATAAATGATAAAATTATATAAATATCACTACTGTAATATTTAATTCATTTAATAGTCCCAGTATGTATAAAATATATACATGTATATACATTATTGTATAAAATGTGTTTGTATCCACAGTAATAATTATATATGAACAATTTATTTCTTAGCACATTCATTGTCAAATTGTTTGGCCATTACTCCTGCTTTCACCACTGGTTATCAATGGTTAAATTGCTAGTAAACTTAATGGTTCAATGTAATCTAGTAGTTCTCTGAGCATTTCAGAAACTTGTCAGTGTTTCCATTGAATAAAAAATATGGTTGCCTTTTTACTAATGATTTAAAGCTCTTTAATCATAGGGCTTGTGTGCCTTAAGCATTACACGGATGCAAAATATATATGGCAAGTAAAGTTATGTTCCTTAAAATTACTCTACTGCATTTATTTTCTTCCTTATCCTCCATCTTCACAGAATCATATGTCCATTTATGTTTCAAATGCCATTTGTTTTTTCAAATAAAATTCTATTCAAAAGTATGCCAGAGGCTTGGGAGACAGTAACCCAAATCACTGATCTATTGGTTTGGTTGAATGAAAAATGAATAATATGGAAGACTGGTGGAAGATGATTCCCAATATGGACATTATTTTCCACACACATGTGTACATACCCATGGGCTCACATGTGCATACCCGTGCCCACAAACATACACAACTTTAAAATAGTTATGGAAGATTTAAATAGTAAATTTTAAGTTACTTTACTTAGTAATTCACCTATAAAGTGAATAATACTGCAAAATGAACAAATTAATAACAAAATTGACTTTGAGCAATATAAGATATTGGAATATTCTAAGATCTGGTCCGTTGACATCTTAGAATTTTGACAGTCAGAGAACTAATTATTTCCAATGGTTGCCTTTCACGAGATTTTCTTTAATTCAATGTGATATTTATTTTCCTGCCATAGTTTCTTCCTGAATGATTTAATTAGGTAAGGACAAGAACTCGCTCCATCTGTTAGGAATTTTCCTCCTAAGTCACACTTAGTCATATTTTGTAAAGTAGTCTACCCCATCTGTACTTAAAGGGAAGAGCAAGCCAAGGAAAGCACCAAGTTTAGGAAGGCAAGCATTATCAGGTGCCAACCTTGCTTTCCTGTAACTTTAAAAATTAATACTTCCTTAAATTTAACCTCATGGGACATCTTTACTTCTTCATCCTATTCTGCTCTTGTGTTATGATGTAAACTTTTACCTTTTTTCCCAGCAGGAAGTATGTACTTTTAGTTCTTCCTAAGACATGGAGAATTTGGTGTTTAAAGATATTTTGCCATCATTCTAGGGTAAATACTGAAAAGTCGCAATACAGGAATTTAAGCTTCCAGCACAGTAATTTGGAGTGCATTTGGGATACACCTTATTAGTTCCCTGGAAGATAATGTTGACCACTAAGAAGACTAATTGATTTTGTCCTGTGGATCACATATATTTGAGAATTGATCATAAATTACTATGGTAGTAGGCTTCTTGGAGAGCTACAGATTCTTTGATGTTTGTTCTTATTCTTGTCCCAACCACTATTGGTATGTTATTCTACCTTATTTTCAAGGATCAAGATACTTCTGGTTGTTCATGGCTCCCCTATATGAGCTATTCTGATCCTCTCTGAAGCCTTGAACCTCTAAGTGACACACACTCAGATGAGAACTGTGTCCTCTTAAGCTACTGGGAAGAAAGTAAATTGATTGAATAATTTACTTACTAGATGTTGGGTTGGTTACTGAATAAACCCAGTAAAACCTCAGCTGTATTCAAATTGTAGTCCATGCAATTAATCTCAGAACTCAGGAGACAGTAGAAGGTGAGCTCAATGAGTTCAAGATCAGTCTAGTTGCTTAGTGAGATCCTGACCAGAAAGGACTTCAGAGTGAGGTGCTATCAAAAAACAAACAAATACAAACAACACAAAACCCAAGACTCAACTACCATTTACCCGAGTGGACTGTATATATTCAGTGGTTTGTTTGACTAAATTATACCAAAAAAAAAAATGTTCTGCCCAAGTATGTATCATGGGCTGGCAAGATGGGTCAGTGGTTAAGTGTGCTCACTATGTGATCATGAGTTCAAGAATCATGATCCAAGAGCTTATAACAAGCCAGGAATCTTGCACATGTTTTAAGCTCCTCCACTGGGCACAAACGAGAACCACTGGAGCTTGCTGACCCCCAACCTTGCCAAGAAGGCTCAAACCTCGTGTTCAGGGAAAAACTGTGTCTCATAGGAACAGGACAGAAAGGCATAGAGGAAGATACCGAGCACTTACATCTGACCTATGCACCCACTTGCACAAACACTGAAAACTTGTGTTCTCACACACACTCTGTTTCATGCACACAAGAAAATAAAAAAAACGCATTTTAAGAAAATAAACCTTTACATGAAATGGAAGTTTTTAACATGCAACTCGTAAAAGTGTGGCAATCACGTTTTCAAAAATTGCCCTGGAATTACGCTCATTTTGTAAGTGAAGATAATTATAAAACCACAGCTTCTTAGAATCTTACCAATCCCGGAACACTTCGCATAATTCCCAGTACAGAATTTCAGAAAACCTATGGAAAAGCTCTGCTCTGTTAAGAGATAATACTGGTAAAGGCCCTTATGGAAAGAGAAAGATCATCATTATTTGGTGACAGAATCAATGGAGAAGCGGCATACATCACTGATCTGAGTGGCTCTTGTATTGTAAATCTATTTCATAAGTGCATATTTTAATTTATAAAAAACCTTGGCTGTATTGAAAATCTGAAGCAGTTAAGGGTGAGAATTCTGTGCATACATATGATATTTAGCCCTCCTAATATTTATTTACTTATAATTATGAACCTTCACTGTATAAATCTTTGTTATAAAATGTATTTGTGCATATTATTTTATTTTCTATAAGTGCTCTATCTGCAGGTATGCCTGCATGCCAAAAGAGGGCATCACATCTCATTATAGATGGTGGTGAGATGCTATATGGTTGCTGGGAATTAAACTCATGTCCTCTGGAAGAACAGCCAGTGTTCTTAACCGCTGAGCCATCTCTCCAGTCCCTTTGTGTATATTATTATATAGATATACATATGAAAATAACATGTATGATTCACTAATATATAATTTATGTGAGATTTCTCTCATATCAAATAATACTCATTATTTTCTTTTTCATATAATTATTTCTAAAATTATATAAAATACCTTATTCATTTTTCATAAGGAAAGTTAAACATGGTTTTAGGTGAAGTTAGAAAGTTCTCGGAGTAGCTTGTGATATTTGGACATTGCCTTTGTTGCTCGTTCCAAAACAAGGAACTAAAATGTTTTATGACCTGGAGAACTTTGCATAGATTTCTTGGGGAAAGTGTGAAATTTGATATGAAGTAGTATCCAATAATATTATGTTAGTAAGTAATTTTAAAATCATTATTGATTATGTGGTATGCTGAGCTAATACCATATTCTTTGCCTAGAAAAGAAAGGAGATACTTCTCAAAATAATAGGCCATTGTAGAGAAAACTTCAGTTTATTCTGTGCTTCTCTGCCATGGTATGGGTGTGACTCTTGGGTAAAGCACTTACCTCGTATACCCAAGAAAAGCATATTGCATTAGTATCTCAGTTACCCTTCTGGTGCTAAAAAAGCAAGTTAAAAGGGAAAAGATTTATTTCGCTAACAGTTTCAGTAGCCCCTAAAGGTTCCACAGCCTTCCTCAAGTTTCTTACCATTTGGAGACTAAGTGTTCAAACATATGAGCCTATTGCAGACAATTCACATTCAAACCACAACAAATGGTTATAAAATATAGCTGAATGATAAGGAAATGAATTTTGGGGAATTTGACAGTATTGGTGAAGATGAGAAATACCTTTTTTCTAGGTCAAAAGTATCTCAAAGTAATATTTCAGGTCTTTTACTTCTCCAAGAATGCAGGGAAAAACACATCTATTGAATTTTTAAAAAAGCAAAAAACAAAAACAAAAAAAAACAAACAAAAAACTTTAACAACAACAAAAAGGAACACACCTGGCTAATTTGTTGCTGTTTTTCAGACCGTCTGCAACAGTCAGTTTATTGTTTCCCAGGACACTGATTAATAAAAGCATGTGAATGACATTCCCTTGATAAGCACCTATTTGGGTCATAATGTTAGAAGCAAAAGAGCAAAGCTGGCATTATTTTACATTTAGCTTGCCATTTTACAATATTGAACCCAATGATCATAGTCATTTGGAATGTGAAGTTTGACCAAAGCAGTTTTTGTTTAACAGCCCAAGAACTGTTACAAATACAAGCTTTCCAGCTTGACTCTGTCTGAGTAAGTGAAAGGGGGAATGTAGGCAGTTTACTCATGATGCATGTGTAGAGCAGGAGAGATATAGTGTGTGCAATGCTGTTTACTGACAGAGGTGCCTCCATTTTCTCTACCCGGGTTTCTCTCCATGGATGGCTCTGCTTCCCTTGGGCTCCTCTCTAGCCTTCAGGCAATGTCTGGGTGACCCACGAAGAAATGGAAAACCTTGCAGCTCCAGCAAAAACGGTTAGTCTTCAAAGCTTTGTTGAACCCAAACAAAAGTAATTATATGTAGAAAAAGATAAGAATTGGTATAGTATAAAGCAAAGAAATGGGGTGTATTTATGTAGTTACATACAAAGATAACTGATGTTTTGGTTATAGATTTCATTTAGTATGCTTGTTTGGCAATTGAAAATGAAATCATGTTAGATTGTCATGTGCTTTTTATCCTAAGCATCTATGAGCTACTCTTGTAATATGAAAACAGTAGTAAATAATTTAGTAAATTTAGGAACATTGGAAATTTTCATAGTCAGTACCTCCTAGCACTGAACATGGTCACAGGAATATATGTCACTAACTTAATCAGTTGTAGAAAAACTGACATGGAATCATCACATTTAATGTAATAATGTAGTTTCTTGGGTTAATATACCACAAGTAGACCTTTTAGGAAAAAAATATTGAAGTGTTATATTCATTTGGTTTTTTAAAGTACAGTTTAAAATGACTTCAAAATTTAAAAATGTGATGTTTTACAGAGTCTTATTTCATGGAAGGATCAAAGTTGGACAACCATGTATTTTACCTCTAACATCTTAATTTTAAAGTTCTTTCACTTTAATTCTCCTCAAAAAATTTGGTTATATAGAATGTAATGGTGCAATTGTCCCAATGCAAAGACACATGCATCACTGCATTTTTGGTTGCATACATTCTTGTGTTTTTGTGGTTGGCTGTTCAAGGGTGTGTTTGCCCTGAGCTTTGACAGAAAGATACAGTTATTCACTTCGTTAATTTCTAGTCTGTAACCTTTCTGCATTATGCATAGGTACATATAATCATGTTCGTACTAAATATGAAATTTTAAATAGCCAGATGAAATTTTTACAAAACTCATAAACTCCAGTATGTTTTATGTGTATTTAAATTAGAGTTAATTCAAACTCTGTTGTGTGCTCTGTATTTGAGAAATTGAATGGATGTAAGTATATGCATGTCTGCTTTTGTCATGAAACTTAAAACTTACTGTTTTGCTATTATGCTTCTGATAGAATTTTTTCAATATTCACTTGAAATTAATTTATGTTTACCTGCTTTATTAATCACTTCCTGCTGCTAACCCAGAAAGAATCTGAGGAAGGAAGCTGGGCCCAGGTAGGAAACTCATACACTTTAAGACATAGTAAAATATGCAATATAAATTTGAAAACTACTGAAGGTTATAATGTTTGAAAACATCACTTATCTTAGTAACTAGACTACTACATATACCTAAGTCAGTCCTATACCTAGTATTATAGGTGCATCGCTGTTCACCAGGTTTGCAACTAAGACGAACACCATTTCATAATTGGTATATATAACTGGGCAATTTATCTTTCTTCCTCCAAATATGAATCTATAACTTAAATTTCTCTGAAATTACTCTGTGATATATGTAACCAAGGTATATAATCATAGAATTTGGATCTCTGAAGAAATTTTCCAGACTTTTTGGTGTCTCGTTTGCTTTTAGGTGTCATGGGTAGCATTTGGGGGTTGGTGCGAGGGTGACAGGTGTTAGCACAGCAAGTGTGAGATGAGGACAGTCCCAAGTGTTAAACTGATCATAAGAGACAGAAATTTATATTAAATAAGTCAGTTTGTGCAAAAAAAATAGTGCACATTTTCTTCGGCATTTCTAAAAGTTGGAAGCTGAGAAAATAAATTTGAGAAAGTAAATAAAATTTGGCACCTTTTTAAGGATTTGTATTTCAGCATGCTATAGAATAGGGTTGTAATCAATTTTGAAACTGAAACAAATTTCAGAATCCTTAACAAAAAGAATATCCTGATTTTTACTATCTTTACATAGTTTAATTATAACTGTGAATTCATAGCATAATCATTCACTAAGTAGACATCTCTTTAAAATTAGTATCCTTTAAATAATTAATAATATCCATACTTTAATATCCTCAATAGTTAATGATCCTTTTGTATAAATTGAATTTAATAGTGGTAGTTAACCTCACATTTTATTTTACCTGTTTGAACACTATGTGGCAAGACCAGTCCTTACGTTACAAAAAAGAATTAGCTTGTCTGTCTTAGTTTTTGATCAAGCCTGGTTTGCACACATAGTCTAAACTGATGGATTTCTGGTGAAGGATGCTTCCAGGTACGTAATGGATGCTCAATACACTGTCTTCTCCAAAGCATAATGTCAAGTTTCAGCATGCTGTCTTTCACCCTCGCTGTTTTTATTTAGTTGACTACTTAGGTTTCTGTTTCACTTCAGGGTTTGCTATGACACAGGGACAATAGCAATAGGATCATTAATAGAGGGAAATGGAGCAGTACTTCAAACATAAAAGAAAGAACAGAATTCTACCAGTATAGAAATGGATTTTTTAGTCTTAAAACGCATACAATTCTTCTAGCTGTATGTTTTCACCCTACCTCTAGCTATGTGATAGTTTTTTATCATTAATGAGACACATATTTGAACAAAATTTACTGTTTTAAAATACACCATGAAGTTAATTATTTCTACAGGCAAATGTTGTATAAAACTGTGCAGAGTTTGCATTGTGTTAAAGTAAACAAAATACATTCAGGTTAAATATTATCTCTCTTTTTGTGGACACACGTATCGTAGTCATGAAATGTGAGTCATACTACTTGCTAATATCCGCCATTTACCATCTCATTTTGTTGGTTAAGAGACCTGACTGCTATAAAACAATTGCAGTGTCCGGTCTTTCTACAGACCCTGGCTTATGGAGACATGAATCACGAGTGGATTGGAAATGAATGGCTTCCCAGCCTGGGGCTGCCTCAGTACAGAAGCTACTTCATGGAGTGCTTGGTTGATGCAAGAATGTTAGACCACCTCACCAAGAAAGATCTCCGTGTCCACTTGAAAATGGTGGACAGTTTCCATCGGTAAGTTTCCAGAAAAGAGTGATGAAAGCGAAACCACAAACAATCTGCAGCGAACTAATACAAACAGAGAAGGACAGTAGAAAGACAATGTTTCTCATTCCCAAGGTCTGTGTCATCTACGTGGGACAAGAGCTCAAGCAGCAAATTGAAGGATGTGCAAGCGGAGCTATGTTTACGTTATGTGCTTGAAGTTTATGCAAAGGCACCTATATGTGTTAAGCTTAGAGTGTGTACTTTTGGTTTTTTTTCCTGATTGGATTTTTTTAAAATTATTTTTTCAGATGATGTTAGAGAATCACTTATGGAGGAAAGAGATGGTTCCATGGTTATGATCACTAGGTGCTCTTGCAGAAGATCTAGATTTGGTTTTCAGCATACATATGGTGGGGGTGGGTCACAACCATCATAAGTCCAGTTTCAACTAATCTGATGTCTTCTTCTGGCCTTCATGGGTATCAAGCACGTACATGGTGCACCCATATGCATGCTAGCGAAACACTGACACATAAAAGAAAATGACAAAAAAATCTAAGATAAAAAAATCTATGAAGGATAACTGAATATTTGTAGTTTTATCCTTTACAAAGCCATGTGTTTATAAACCATGTAACTTAAAGACATACTAGAGAAAAACTGGGAAGAGATTCTTCTTTGAAGAACATAATTGTGCTTTTTGTTCTTACATATATGTTCACATTTTGGGTTATTAGCACATTAGTTTTTTTAAAAAAAACTACTGAATGTTTTAATTAAAATCCATCATAACATGAGAATAAGGGACAAATCTTTGATTTAGATCACTTTTCTTCTATCAGGCTTACAAAGGTTTATGATGAATGACACTCTGTTTTTAAATTCTATGTTGTGGTCTGGTAGCCTCTACTCCAGGCTGTGGAGGCAAAGATCAAGGCATGGACAGGTCTGTTTATTTGACGACCTTGCATCCTCATCGTGTTTCCACATTTAGTCTTTCCTCTATAAGTATACACTGCTACTGTCTGTGGTTTTCCAAATTATTTATTCTTATAACAACAGATTAGGGTCTGCTTGATGACATTGTTTCATCGGTTACCTTTTAAAGGTCCTGTCTCCAAATATAGTCAAATTCTGGATAATGGAGGTAAACGCTTCAATATATGCATGTAGGGAGATATACATTCATGTTCTTTTTTCTAGGATTTCAGAAGTTTGTGTCACATTGTTATTAAAATATATAACATAGAAATATATACATACACATATGTGTATGTATGTCTGTATGAATGTATAGAGTGCTGTAGATGTCTGAATATGTACTGCTAAATATGTAAGAAGTAATGATAGTCAATAATTATTACTTTAGCCTAAAAATTCTTTTATTTTCCTATAATACTCTTATTTCAAATATTAATCAGACTATTATTATTAACTCTAATTTTATTATTTCTTTTCTCTGGGTATCTGTGAGGTTTCCTTTTCATACTTACTGCTCTAAGGCCTTATTTTTTTCTATCTCCTAGCATCATTTCCTTATATAATACATATTATAGGATCATTCTTCCCTAAACAAAACAAAAATGGCAAGAAATCCTTTTATTATCATCCTTTCGTCCTAAGAAAATTACCCCAGAATGCATCTCATCTATGGAATGCAAATCTTGCTTTGACATATCCAGATTTCCCATATGGGTTTATATTTGCCCCCTTATTCGTAGCCTGAATTTCAAGACTACATAGTGTGCCTCAATATCACCACATCTTTGAAATTTCATCCACAGTACTGGAGTACAATAATGGTCTGTTTCCTAGTAGCCCAACCTTTCCTGCATCCCACTCTGTTGAGTGCCGTGATGTTTCTCTTCCACAGCACCTTCTCCGCAGAGTCTCTCAGTAGACTCGGTAGGCTTCTTTTTTCTACTCACTGGTCTGTCCTAGTGTGGTTTGCTATTTGTCCATATTCTGCACTCTGTTTTATTACTTAATTTACTCATTTTTTTCTTCAGTCAAAGAATCATTGATTGCCTATAAAGTTGTTTCTGTCTCTAAAGAGAGACATTAATCTCTTCGTGAAGGAATAGAACACTAATTTGCTAAAATGTACTGTAGAAAATGCTAAATTGAAGACAGATGCATAACTGTCTGTATAATTATGTGTATATGCATATGGATATGTATGGAACTATGGATAACTATGTCTAATTAATTTCAAAATTATGAATATCCTGGTCTTTTAATATTCTCTATGTTTTAGAAACAGTTTATTCTTGAAATAATTAAAAATTTAATCCTACCTAACTTAAGAGTGCTGTTGTAGATGTAATTGATAAATGGGCTCTTCTAAAAAGTAATGTAGATCATTAACAGAATATTCTTCATCTGCTGATGCAATTTAATGTGTTTTCTCTTTTCTAAAATAGAACAAGTTTACAATATGGAATTATGTGCTTGAAAAGATTGAACTATGATAGAAAAGAATTAGAGAGGAGACGAGAAGCAAGCCAACATGAAATAAAAGGTAACACATCCTCATTTAGTAACAAATGTCTTTCCTATGGAGGTTTTTATACCTCTAATCCTAAACCTAAAATGATGTATACAATACAACCATCATCAGACTGTATTACACTTTTTGTCCCAAGTGTCATTGCTCTCTTGTCCCTAATTATAACCCAGAAAAGCATATTGCCAAATCATAGGTTCAATCATTTTGAGGACACACTCTTGTCTTCCTAGAAGTAGATTTATCTCTCCGAAAATATTGTTATATTTTCTGCCCATGTTAAAAGTGTCTCTCTATAGAATTTTTTGTTAAACTTTTAAAAGAATATTGTCACTATAATTCAGAAAATTTGGTATGTTGTTTCTACAGCAGTATATTTTATCATTAGGAAAAAAGAACCCAATATAGGAAAATCTGGGGGGACACTAAAACCATACCAATTTATCTGCTCACCTTAATACACAGGAGAAAACATGATTTTAAAAACAAGTATATTAGATTTTCATTTGTTAGAGACCATTAGCTCTTTCCAATTGTTAAAGTTGTTGGAAGTAGATTTCATCTTGGTTTACAGAATTTGAATTTAATTTCAGTTGTCAGAAATTTTTAATAAATAATTATAAAAATTATATTGAAAATTTGTGTTGAAGTTCTATAAATATCTTCTCTCTGAAAGTCACTAGTTCATTAATAATTTTAATTAATTCAGGATGTTGGTATGATGCGAGACTAGCTATTGTAATCATTCTGTGCACAAAGACAATCTGTGCTGCAAATGTATTTGAAACGTAATATATTTAATAATTAACCATGCTATTATTCAGTTACGAGTTATTATAACAAAATATCAATATAAGTTTCAAAAGAAGAGATGTATTTGGAGGCTAAAAAATCCACGCAGCATGGCACAGACTTTTGTGGGAATCTTTCTTGCCCTCAATAACTTCACGGTGGCTAACAATTCAGGAAGCAAACAGGAGATATAAACAATTACATTGCCAGATAAGATTCTAGTTTTTAGCAGATTTAGTCATTTATAACAACCTGTAATAACATTTTATTTGTGTTTTAATAAATAAAGTTTGCCAAGTTTGCCTGGAGATAAGAGTGCAAAGCAGTCAAACTTGTCAGCCATACAAGCCAGGCAGTGGTGGCACACACCTTTAATTCCAGCAAGCACACTAGCTAACATTGAGGCCAGGCAGTGGTGATGCACACCTTTAATCCCAGCACTAGAGAGTAATAAAATATGGAAGGAAACAGGAACTCAGGATCTCAAGTCTGCAGTCTGAGGTTTGGTGGACAACATTGCAGTTTATAGGATCACCCCTTTGTTTCTCTGAGCCTTGGTAGTGGTAAAAACTCTCTAGTGACTGTCTGCTTTGCTTTTCTGATCTTCAGGGTGAACCCCAATATCTGTCTCTGGGTTTTTATTATTTTGCTACAACAACTCCCTTATGAGAATGAGCAAGAAGTCCACTTTACTCCCTTCCAAAGAAAGTAACCACTGCTAACATAAGAACCCCTCAAAAATATCCTCTTAAAGTTTCCATGTTAACTTCACTATACTATATCATTAGCATATATATCATAAATGACATCACAAGCATCGAGAACAGAAAAAAAACATATCAAACTACCTGTTCACGTTAATATGGAGGAGAAAAAATGATTTCAAAAGCAAATACACTGTACTTTCCCTTGTTAGTGATCATTAGATCTTTCTAATTGTTAGATAAAAACAATTTGGATGTAAAATATATGATGTGGGATGTCCTTCTGTATATAAATTGTTTTTATTGGTTGATGAATAAAGTTGTTTCAGCAAATGTCTTAGCAGAGCAAAGACAGATGGGAAATCTGAACTGAGATATAAAGAGAGAGTAGGCAGAATCAAAGAGATGCCATGTAGCTGCTGAAAGAGAAAGATGCCAGAATATTACTGGTAGGCTACAGCCTCATGACAATACATAGATTAATAAAAATGTGTTAATTTAGCCGGGAGGTGGTGGCACATGCCTTTAATCCCTACACTTGGGTGGCAGAGGCCAGCCTGGTCTACAAGAGTTAGTTCCAGAACAGGCTCCAAAGCTACAGAAAAATCCTATCTTGAAAAACCAAAATAAACAAATAAATAAATAAATAAATGATAAAAATGTGTTAATTTAAGATGTAAGAGCTAGTTAGGAATATGCCTGAGCAATTGGCCAAATAGTTTTTATGTGATTATTCTAGTTGGGGTGTGAAACTGTGTCTCTGTCTACAGATATAAGCATCCAGAGGCCTCTGGTTTTTTTGTTTGTTTTGTTTTTATAAATTGTTTTAATCTTTTATATTTTTTAAAGGAGAAAAATCCTTTAAAAAATGTGTCTAAATGTTTTTGAGGAAAGTTTTAAATATTATCTTCGTTAGGGTTTCTATTGCAGTGATGAAACACTATGCCCAAACAGGAAGTTGGGGAGGCAAGAGTTATTTGTCATATAACATCCATATCACACTGTTCATCGTTGAAAAAGTCAGGACAGGAACTCAAAGAGGGCAGGAACATTGCAGCAGGTGCTGATGTCAAGGCCATGGAGGGTGCTACTTACTGGTCTGCTTTCTTAAATAACACAGAACCACCAGTCCAGGAGTAGCCCCACCTGCAATAGTGTGGGGCCTCCTACACCAATCACTAATTAAGAAAATGCCTTACAGACCTGCCTATAACCTGATCTCATGGAGGTATTTTTTTAATCACTTATTTCTTTAATTTCATTTTACATTCCAACTACAGTTCTCCCACGACTCCTCCTCCCACCCCTTCTGCCTGCCCCCCCCCACGCAGGCCATTTCCCATCCACTCCCTCTCACCAGGTAAGGGTTGCCATAGGGAGTCAACAAAGTCTGAAATGTTAAGTTGGGACAAGATGAAGTCCCTCCTGCCTGCATTAAGGGTGAGCATTGCATCCCACCATAGGGAATGGGCTCCAACAAGCTAGCTCATGCACCAGGGTGGAGGCATTTTCTTAATTTGGGTTACTTCCTCCCAGATAACTTTAGGTTTTGTCAAATTGACACAAAGCTATTCAACACAGAGAAGAAATTATCAGTTCTAGTCCCATTTCCCATGACCCATGGCCTGACACTGGCAAGCATCTCATAATATTGAGTGGGATTGCCTAAGCCACATTACCTGTTCAGAGTTGGTACAACTCGGTTTTATCTTCACTTCCTTTGGGGCTTATTTTACCTAAAAAGGTGGCACGTTTTACATATCCCTCGTCTCCTATTAAAATTTAACTCGGTTGCAGTTTTATTTGATATTCCCTGTCTCAGGCTTCCCTTACATTCATTTGTTTCCACTTCAGAACATTTATCTCTAGCAAGTCTGAACGCTAAATAACGTCTAGAAAGCTGCATTCGAATGCTTGTGAAGATGAATATTTGAAAGTTTTTTTTTCAATACATACATTGTTCATCAATGTGTATACACAATTGGTTTCTTCCACCACTTCATTTAGCTTGCTACCAAGGATCAAAAACAAGTTCTCTGATGCCTTTTCTTAAGTTTTGGGCCCCAAGAAATTGTAGGTTGTTTTAAATCTATTATTCTACAGTTGAATTAAAATTCGGGAACTAATGAACCAAGGGCAAATTCCAGAAGTGAATGTGGGTTTGACCTAACAAAAGATGTTTGTTTTATGAGTAGATTTTGTACGTGGGGTACCACTTTCTCATGTTCTTTCTGTTTTCCAAATAGATTGCATTATGCCAGGTCCCCCTTAGATTGATCTAAAGGAGGAGAATTGCACATTTGGCCTAGTAGCAAATGCTGTATTATTATTTGGCAGTTGCCACTTAGACTGTAGCCCTGAGAGGAAGCTGCTCCAATTCATTGTGATTACAAACAATCACATATGAGTGGCTGCCAGGGAGATCATAAGTAGCCCCTGCTTCCTACAATTGATCTGATGGCATTTAGAGGCATAGCTCTCAACTCAGACTAGACGCCTCTGTTATTATGGGAAGCATTAATTAACAAGAAGTGCTAATTAACCTTGACCTTAGAAAGCATATTTCTGATATGGGAAGGTGTCAAGTATGTACCAACTTTTAACTTGTTGCCAAGAAACAGTTGACATTGACCTTTAGCTATTTGTTGTTTAGATTTAGAGGATTCTTATTAAGCATAAATGCCAGTGTATAGTTTTTCTATGAGAGATATTTATAATATTACAATTTCTAAGAGGCTGTTCCTAAAAGGGAAAGTTACAATTAGAGTTTATTTGTCTCAATGCCATAAATGCATTGTTTTATTTAATTATTCTTAACTTTATGCCTGATGGGGGATTTTACCTCATATATATTTGCAGAAACAAATTAACATATCTTAGACTAGCAAACATAAACAAGCATATTTATGTACATATTTGCATCTATACATTGTGAAGTTGAAAATTGGACATTTCTTATCATTTTGAAAAAAATGTTTATCACATTAGTCTAAAAAAATCATGCATTTAGTAAAAGTAAGTAAACTGATGGTGTGACCTGCCTACACCTACCCAGTAGAGATAATCAATAATTAGGAATCTACAGGTCCACTAATAGAACAGGAAGAATTAATACATTTTCAGGGAAACAGAATCTGAGAGCAAATCGAAATGGGAACTAAATGCTAGAATCACAAATTTAGATAGAAGGAAAACTATAAGGATAATATAAATTACAGTGTGGATCCATACCCAAAGAATGTATTTGTAAAATTATTATTACTCCTGTGGTAATAATGTCTAGGGGGCTTAGATTTTCACAGAATGCAACAAATAACAACTGAAATGCTACAAGGACTGGGGTAGTGCAAAAGAAATTAAATTATTTGAAGATCTTCACATTATCTATAAAATAATATAAGGGCCAAGATATAGAAGTCTTTCAGGAGTCAAATTGTACAGTTTAAGTTTTAAGTATGGCTTGTGGCAGAATAATATAAAATAGAACTGTAATAGGAAATTAGTATAAAATTATAAAGAAAATGTGTAATGTTAAAAAGGTAAAGAAAAATGAAAGCGAAAACAAGCATAACGATGGGAGATTTAAGTTGAACTTTCTGAATAATAATATGGAACAGATATGATAACTAATGGATTTCAAACAGAAATAAAATGATAGCATTGACATGGTGTATATGGAGGACATACCATAATATAAGAACAATGAAAATCAGAAGTAATGCAGGTACACAGACAAGTACTAGTGAGAGCCAATACAGGTTACGGCCAGAGTGAGACACAGGGCTGTAGGAATGGGCAGTGCTCCTGCTTGGCACAATGATATTGTTTTGTTTAAATGTCATGCATGAGACACACATTCTGATGACAAATGAGTGAAATAGAACATCTTGATCGTAGTTTTTCAAACAAAACTTCAGCTATGTATACATATATGTACATATATATTTACACACATATATATATTAAATATATACATATATTTAAGTATAAATTTTACTCAGAAAGAAAAATATTTACAAAAATGCTGCTTTTCGTTTGCTACTCCAAATACTTTGATTTCTTTTCTACAAGTAGAGAAAACATTTTTTCTTATTTAAGCTTTAATTCCTTAATTTTTTGTACAAATTATTATGATCTACATATCATTTCATAGTTTCTATGCATCATTCTGTTGATTCATAAAGGAAAGATGTAGGAGGAAGGGGTTGCTTGTTGGTTCTGGACCTCCCAGCTAGCTTATTCCCAAAATAATCACACAGAAACTGTATTATTTAAATCACTACTTGGTCTCTTGGCTCGAGCTTCTTATTGGTTAGCTCTTACATATTAATTTAACCCATTTCTCTTAATCTGTGTATGGCCACATTGCTGTGGCTTACAGGCTAAAGTTCCGAGCAGCATCTATCTCCAGCAGCCCCATGCTGTCTCTCTGATTCTGCCCTCTTTCTCCCAGGATACAGCAGTTCTTTATTCATTAACCAATAAAAGCAACACATAGACAGAAGGACCTCCCACATCAGAATGACATGATAGAATTGATGAATAAAACACATTTTTTTTCTGAGTTTTATCTCAAACAGGCACACATGGCATTTCCTCTGAAGGTTTAATGTTAAATGTTTTGAACTTCCTTGACATACCACATTTAAACAAGGAAAAATCAGCTTATGGTATCAATGTGTGCTTGAGCTTCTTCATTACTAAATTACTAGAAAAATAATGACTTAATGCCCAAGTGTTGCCAGGCTGTGGGGGCACACACCTTTAATCACAGCACTCAAGAAGGCAGAGGCAGATGAATCTTGATGAGTTCAAAGCCAGCCTGCTCTACAGAATGAGTTCCAGGACAGTCAAAGATACACAGACAAACCCTGTCTCAAAAACTCAAAATAATAATAAAACACCAAAGTATCAAGGTTCTTTTTTTTAGTTCTGATAATTCTCTTTTACATGCAGCATCAGGAGAAAAATGAGGATCTTCTAATTATGCAGTACTGAAGTGGTGGCTAAAAACACTTCAAATGAAGAATGGCATTAGAACCATAATGTTGATATAAATATATATGTGTCTATGATACACATATGTATATTCATATATGTCTGTGTATGTGTATATAAGTATGTATATATGTGTATATTACTATATGTATACATACATTTATGTGTACATGTATGTATGTGTATATACATATATAAACACATACATATATACCCTGTGTATGTATATGTGTCTATATGGATAAATAGAGAGAAAAAAAGAGAAAGAGGGAGAACAAGGGGGTACCAGGAGTATGAAGAAGGAGGGAGGGACAACTATCACCATGTGGTAGCATAAGCACCCAACTTCAGCTAGATCCCAGAGTCCTAATATAAAAGTAGCAATAAACACTTTCAGACAGTATTCAGTGTGATAGGAATGTTGTCTTTTCAGTAATAATAAGCTTATGAAAATGTCGTTATTGTGAGATTCAGTACAGCAAAGACTGATGATTAGAATAGCATGTTCATGTAACAGAAAGGAGTAAACAACTCTAGGGGTCAGAGAGATCAGCACAAATGTCACTTGGCCAGATAGCTGTCGCTCCTTTCAGCCAGGACTTAGTTCATCATGCAAAAGATTGTATCTTGACATGACACATTTCTTTTCCTAGATGTCTTAGTGTGGAGCAATGATCGAGTTATTCGTTGGATACAAGCGATTGGACTTCGAGAATATGCAAATAATATTCTTGAGAGTGGAGTGCATGGCTCACTTATAGCCCTCGATGAGAACTTTGACTACAGCAGCTTGGCTTTATTGTTGCAGATTCCAACACAGAACACCCAGGCAAGCAAGCCCCTTTGTGCTGCACTTCACTGGGTCTTGATTAATAGAATAACATGTATTTCCCTTGGGAAAATATAGGGCTGTGAATTTATTTTTGTTTTTACTAAAATGCTCTTAATTAGCCCATATAATCATAAAACATTATATATATATATATATATATATATATATATATAAAGAGAGAGAGAGAGAGAGAACAGAGTGTTGTTTAGGTTAGACATACATATTTCCTCAGACATTTTTATTTTGTTGTAATAAAAAATTTTAAAATGGCCTGCCACCTTAATCCTAGCATTCAAGAAAAAGAGGCAGGCAGATCTTGACCTTGAGGCAATCCTGGTCTGTGCAATGAGTTCCAGGCCAGCCAGGGCTACAGATAAAATCAGTCACAAGGAAGTTAGGATATTTCTTCTACCTTTAGTAATTCAAAATATATTATAGTTACGTGCAATTATATGGATGCCTTGCAACCCTTTATTTAACTTGGTGCCCACCGAGTAGCCTTTCTCACAGCCCTTGTATTCTCTGCTCTAGTAACCACAATCCCAGACTCAACTTCTGGAAGGTCAAATTCCACATGTGCCTGACATCATGTGTACATCTCTCTCTGTCTCTGGCTTATTCCTTTAATATATTCACGATTTCTTTCACAGAAATTTTAGTTTTAAGATAATGTTGCTAGCCAAACACAACCTTAAAATTAGAAAATCAGGGGCTGGAGAGATGGCTCAGTGGTTAAGAGTACTGGCTGCTCTTCAGCTGACCCAGGTTCGAGTCTCAGCACCCACATTTTGGCTCACACATGTCTGTAACTCAAATTCCAGGGCTTCTGACACTCTCCCACAGACATACAGACAGACAAAACACCAATGAACATAAAAATATTATTTTCAAAACTGGAAAGGCAGAGACTTGGAGTTTCTGTGATATAGCCCCCTACCTGCATATCATGTCTGTGACTGATGGCCTTCGGCCTCTGATACGCAGTCCCTTCTGTTTATATATTTAACCATACTTATTTAACTGAGTGTCCTGGTGATCCCTAACTGTGGAGAGTTCTATGTTTCAGCAGAGTTCCATGCAAATTAAAATGCCCCTATTCTACTGCCCAGTCCATAAAAATAACAGTTTAAGAGCTAGAACACAAGAATCCTTACATATGTGAAGTTTAAACTGGGCCACGTACTTGCATGCTTGTAACTCCAACACTTTGGTGACTGAGGCATAGGGATCAGTAGTTCAAAGCCAGGCTGGGATAGTGCCTTCCTAAACTTTGTATTCAATAATAAGACTTTGTTATAAACAAACAAAATGAAAAATAATCTAAAGTATAAAGTTTATGAATTACCTATTATAAGCTTGATAAAATCCAATGCAATACAACTTGATTTTGTTTTCAGCATTTTAAATTTTACATAAAATGCTGAATTGGAATAAAATAAGTATTTGAACAAAGAGCTCTTTGACTGCAGCGATTTAAGGAAGGGTATCTCTCTACTAAAATGTGTTTGTACTGTATCTTCAGAGAAATAAAACCTTTATGTTATTTGAATAAAATGTAACTTTGATGACAATTACTTTGATTTGATATCAACAGGCCAGGCAGATTCTTGAACGCGAATACAATAACCTCTTGGCCCTGGGAACGGAGCGGCGACTGGATGAAGTGAGTTCTCACCTCACATTCAGAAGTCCCTTACAACTTGCAATAGCCTTCCCTAAAGAAGGACACACCGATCAATTATGCAATACTGAATGGCCAATCCTAAAAACACAGATACAAGTACCATTATACAGACTGAGCAAATTATATGTAGAAACATGCAATAACAATCTGGGACATTTTGGAGGTAGTAAAGAAAAGAAATGTAATTATATTGTACCCACAAAAATAAAGAAGACGCCATAAACTTGAGAGTTAGAGCATGGGAGGGATTGTAGAAAAATGAAAGCGGAAGGGAAAAATGATGCAATTATATTTTAATTTTTACAAGTACCTTACAGCTTACAGGAAGAACGGCAGCACATCCATGCTCTGAAGAAACAATGGCCGTAAAGCAGCAAGTTCTATGTGTAGCATCTAGAAACTTTCATTTATTCTTACATTTTAAGTTACATCTCTAGTCTTGACTTTTGTTTAGCACTGAGATTCATGAATATAATCACTTTGATACTTAGACATTGAGAATTAACTTTTTCTAATAAATTATTTTAATAAGACATATCCATGAACAGTGACCAAAGTTTCAAAATACAGGGATTTTTTAAAAAAAATTCCTAGGCAACTAAAACACTAGTACTGATAAGTTCTACTTTTAAATAAGGAATGTGTTTGTTGTCTAAGTGTCATTACATCCTCTCCGGAAATTTTAGAATGTTAAAAGAGAGAAAATATGCTTTTAATGAATTGGAAACTTTGTAATTTTATATAGGGATGTTTAGTTTTCTTAAAAGTAAAAACATCGCCAGGTGGTGGTGGCGCACACCTTTAATCCCTACACTTGGGAGGCAGAGGCAGGCTGATCTCTTTGAGTTCAAGGCTAGCCTGCTCTACAAGAGCTAGCTCTAAAACAGGCTCCAAAGCTACAGAGAAGCTCTGTCTCAAAAAACCAAATAAATAAATAAATAAAAATAGAAAACATCTTGAAAGTTGTAGCCTGTGATGGTTCTATTGAGTACAAGAAGCCATGAGCATGGCATACACATGCTTAAGTGATTTGGAAAACAAAGAATATGTAAGAAGATACTAGGAATGAGTAAATGAAATGGAGATTTGCATTCTCTAGAATTGACAGATACATTAAGATTGCCCTTCTGAGATTTTTTAAAAATAAAATATTTATGGGAGAAATTAAATGGAAATGTTGGGATATTTGGAAAATAGGGGCATAATTCTTACGGAAAGTATTGGTGTCCCTTGCTTACAAAGAGAGCTGTTGAAAATAATTTAGTGCTGAAAATGTAGCTCAGTTTAAAGGATGTGCCTAAAAAATGCAGGATCCTAGGTTTAATCCAGTTCCACAAAAACATATAAAATTAAACTTGGAAAAATCACAAAATACAGCAATAATTCTATATTCAAATGAACAAGGTAGATGACTTTGCTGATATAAAACCATAGTGTCCTGTACAAAGGCAATTTCAGAAATTTATAAACATAACCCAAACTGACTTCTAAAATATTTGAAATATTCTCCAATAAGAATGATTTATATTGTTCAAAACACAGCTAAAGTGCTGAAAATATAGTTTAATTAGTGAAGTACTTGCCATACAAGCATCAAGACTTGAGTTGGGATTTCCACTACCAGTATATAAGTTCAGGAAAGACACCACACATCTGTGGTTTCAGGCACTGAGGAGATTGAGACAGATAGATTACTGGCGTTGCTTGCCACCCAACCTAGCTGAGTAGCTCAGGGTATAATAAAAGGCCCTGTCTCCCAAATATGGCAGACAACAATTACAAAAGAACTCTGGTCCTCACACACAAATGCATATGTTTATGTGCAAAGACACATGAATAATACAAATACATACACCAGACACATGTACACACACAATAACACGAGGCTAAATAACAGCAAACCTGCAACACCTTTGTCCAATGAATCTAAGCAAAACTAGTGAAGCAACTTGCCTTAACTATAGTCAATTTACTTCTGGGTTTCTATTACAGGAAGATTCTGTTGAACTAATCTGAGAAGTTCTAATGTATGTCTAAGAGTTTGACTTCAATTAAAAAGGTATCTTTAGGGGCTAGAGAGACAGCTCAGCTGTTAATAACATGTACTGGTTTTCCAGAGAACCACAGTTCAGTCCCAAGCACCCACACTCGGCAACTTATAGCCACCTCTTCCTCCAGCTCGAGTGGCTTGGATATCATTTTTGGCCTCCGCAGGCACTGCACACAAACAAACCCACACACAGGCAAAGTCACATACACATATTTTTTAAAATCTTTTTTTCAAACAGGTACATATTAGCCCTATCTCTTGGAAACTTCTGCTGACATTATTGCTGCAAGAATATTTATTAATTTTCTGCAGAGACTGCTTTATGTGGAGAAAGAAAAGTTGAAGAGTGTCATGACTGAGACTCTTTGCTCACCAATTTAAAAACACCTTAACATGTATATTAAAGATGTCATACAGCCTTAAAATGTGAGATAGGGTTTATGTAATTGATCAATATTTAACATAAACACCACTTCTCCAAATATATACAGCTCATAGAGGCCATACTATATTGAAATCTATTGTTTCCTTCATCCACCTGTGAACATTGAATATCTGACAAAATGTAAAACAAAATCATTTTGATATAGTGTATATCATTTAGCTTAAAAAGTATCAAATAAAAATGAAATTTAAATATTGACAATAGGAATGTTAACCCTGTATAATATTCAAATTTTCTAAATTATCTCCCAAACAGACCTTTAGTGGAAGTTAAATTGACAGTGTCTAAAAGATATGTTATATTGTTCCAATAGAGCCATAACAGTTTGTAATGTGTAATGTCAGTTATTTCTCTGTATGTCAGAATAAAATAACTGAGATAGTGAAGTAAATTACACATGTGTTGTGGAAGGAATGGAGCTAATTAGACCAGAAGAACATGGAGCAGATTTCTCATTTTGACAGGTGTGGTCACAGAATGCCAAACTGATAGTCAGAGAGCACTGTACCCTAACACAACATAGATACAGCCCTGTGCCCTGTGCTCTGTGCCCTGACCCTCTGACCATTACCTGTTTGTAATCAACCAGGAATACCCTGACTTGCATGGTTCCTGTTTGCATGGCACAGTACAGAACTGGAAATTACACACAGAGAAGCTCATGGTAAACTTCCAGGACTGTACACAGTCCTCTCAAAACTATATTCCTTTGCACAGTACAAATCATGTGCCAGGTGACTGAACAAAAAGACTTCTCTCAAGTGGAGACCTCTGCAGCCAAATGCCCTGTGTTTTGGGTAGCATTTTACTTATTGGTCAATCTACTGCTCTCTCAGTATGCACCATCAACTCTTCTTTCTATGCTGGTCTAAATGATGGATTTATTACCCCCTCACTCCTCCCTGCTACCTCAGTGAGTAGATAATCAGTGTATTACACGTGTGACTATGTAGCTTCAGTCTTGGTGGTCTTAGAAAATAAGATCTATATGGGATGATTTATTTATAGATTTGTTAGAAGTAAACACACATACACACACACACACAATGGTGAGTTATATGTTTCTGATTACTATTTCAAATGAAAATAATTGCCTTTGAACTGGTACTTTGTATATACAGAAAGAGGAGAGTGATTATTTCATTGAGACATACCAGAATTGATGACCAGATTTACATCATTTTTTTTCTCTTTTGAAAATTTCATACACTCTATTTTGATTATATTCACCCCTCCCCCAACTCTTCCCAAATATCCCCTCGAAGTAATATATCCAATTTTGAGTCCTCATTCTTTTTTATAAACACACAGAATCCAATAACTGATACCCATATATTTTGTGGTTCATGGCCATCCAGAGTGGTCAACCTCTCAGAGACCATACATTTAGAGAAAACTAACTCCCCCGGTCCCCCAGCAACTATTGGTTATCAATAGGTCCTAAGCCAAGAGTGAGATGTTAGGATCACCTCTTTCTTCATGCTGGAATTTTGTCTGCCTTGAGCTTACATAGGTCTCTGACCTACTATCACACCCACTGCAAACTAATATGCATGGCTTCCCTGATGTGCCTAGAGCAAAGCTTCATTGTAGTCATCTACCACCTCTGGCTCTTGAAATCATTTGACTCTTTCTTCTGCAATGATCCCCGAGCCCTGTAAGAAATGGGTATGATGTGGATGTCCCATATACGGCTTCACATTCCCATGGTTTCTTATTTTCTGCACAGTGACCAGTTGGGAGTCTCTTGGTTAACTCCCATCTACTGCACAAAGAGGCATCTCTGATAAGGTTTTAGAGCTATGTTAATCTATAGGCAAGAGGACAAGTCATTAGGAGTCAGTTAAATGTTATGTGCAATTAGCAGAGTAAGATCAGTGGGTTCCCTATATCCTGTATATCCACCTGTTCTTGGCCCTGAAAGTGGTGCTTGTTGTGTGTCCCATCTTCTGGAGCAGGTATTACATTCAACCTGAGAGTGGATGGTTACTCCTGTAATGTTTGTGCCACCATTGAACCAAAGGGCATGTTTTGTCAGGTCAGTGATCATTGCCACTCAGAAGGATTACAACTGCATAAGACAGATTGGTGATTGTTTCCTCTTCCAGTATCAACATAGTACATTTTAGAACTATAAAAGCTAGCCACTTGGCATTAGGCTTCTAGAAGAATTCCAGATTAATCTCACCAATCTTTAGGGCTCATGTATCTGGTGCTTTCAGCAATAGGGTCTTAACATCAACTTCTGGAGGGTAGCTAGGAACAGCATCATTAGCATGTAATATTTATCCACCAGAGTTAGCCTCTGCTCTTAGTATCACTTTAAAAACAAGTGTGCTAGTTAAAAGGATGGAGCCTGAACTACAAAGGTTTTTCAAAAAGAATCCAGTTAATTCATCATCACCTAAAATCTAATAAATCACATGTTTAGCATTTCTTATTAAGATTATAGTTAATTGTATCACATGCTAACAAGCGTGTCTCAAAGACAAATTTTTGTATACTATCTATTGTGTACAGAAAAGTGATATTTGTTGATTATTTGACTCAAATGTAGTCTACTTAACTGATGGAATTAAGTATCAGCCCATACAGAAAAATCCTTTAGCGTGAAATGAAACCCAATGATCTATTTAGATTAAAAAATATCTTTAATATTTTATGATTTCAAGGATGTTTAAAGGTAACAAACTTTAGATTTGAAATCATATTAAAGTTTTATCTAAAAATCATTTCTATTATGTTTATTGTCTCCTTCTGGAACCAACAAAGGGGTTCAAAATGAAGCACAGCATTCCTATGTGTGCTAGGCCTGCTGAATTTAAATAAACTCTATCACATGCCCCTGAGCACACAGATACATGGACTGTAGCTTCTTTGTTTTCATGACATCAAATTCTAACTCTGTCCTGGCAGAACGATGACAAGAATTTCAGACGTGGCTCAACCTGGCGAAGGCAGTTCCCTCCCCGTGAAGTCCACGGAATCAGCATGATGCCTGGGTCCTCAGAGACATTACCAGCTGGATTCAGGTTAACTACAACATCTGGGCAGTCAAGAAAAATGACGACGGACGGTATAGTAGCTTTGCACTTCTGCCTATAGCGTAAAAAGCTTGTCTAGCCAAAGATACATAATTCCTCAACATTTCATAGCCTTCCGGAATTGATTCTTTTCTTGAGTTGGTTTGCTCTGCTTGAAATTCATTTTGCTTTTTTTTTTATCAAAAAGAAGACAATGTGTAAACTGGCGATGCATGAATCCATGAGACTTTATACACATTTGAAAAATAGTTATTTTTCAATACCAAACAATACCACTAATGTCTACATCTTGGAAAAACAATACACATATGCACGATTTGTATTTCTTTACCCTTCTATTGCCAAAATAAATAATCCACATAAAATGCAGATTGTATTTGAAATCAAATCCTACCTGAAATGGGAATTTACTCTATTGGCACTTTTATACATTAAAATACAAACTTTACATTTTATCCTTCAAATTAAGTTTTATCAGGTAATGTTTTATCTCTGACCAGGCAGAAAGCCTTAAATAAACAATCACAAACATGAAAAGAGAATTAACACCCACAAAACCAACAGTGATTTCCCAATTGTATCTCTCTGTGGACATTAGACTCATGCTACATCCTTCACAAAAGAAATAATCATTCTGGAGAGATGGCTCTGAAGTAGTAATCATGAGCCTCAAATTTCTGTTTTGGAGATGTCAAGGAACAGCAGTCTTTCTCTTGTTATTCAGATAATAATCTAGACTCTTCATTTCTTCTCAAGCTGTTATGGCAATTAAAAATCATCTGTGCATAAAGTGTCTTTGATCCACACTTCTTTGGCATGTTAATATTTTGGAACTTGTTAGCAAGGTTCATGAATAATTTAACGTGATTAAAATTAGGATGGAAGTTTGTCACTACATAGAGAAGAAAAAAAAAACGAAACACCACAATCCACAATACCAAGTTCTCTGAGAGTAATCTTCACAGCAAAAGCAGGCTCTCCCTGGGGAGTCGCTTTGTTACAGATTTCATCTGAGGAGGACTATATTGCAACTGGAGATCTCAGCGCAGTCTCACTCCGGTAAATTTTCATTAGTTACTGGGGCTAGAGAAGAGGAATGTGAGTGGCTCATCTGAGAAAAGATAGTCTACGAATACGGTCAGGATCCCTTTCCGCAGAGAAAACCATTCTCTCTCATCTCTCGTGTGCGAACCTCTAAAGCCCTTTTCTCCTTCGCAGTTCCGTCATCAAGACTGCAGAGGTTAGACAACTCCACTGTTCGCACATACTCATGTTGACAAGCCACTCAAAGGAGGCAGCGCTAACCTGCTGTGAGTAGTGTCTCTTGGCCTAGCAACAAGGAACCAACAGAAAGATGGGGTTTACAGAGATTAGTCAACACACCCCATACCCTTTGGAATGGCCCTAGCAGCACAGAGGTGTGATCAGCCACTCTGCGAATCTAGGAGTCCTAATCCTTCATCTAGCATTTCCTATCGTTACCAGTCTTCTGTGTTTTGCGGTCTGCCTGTTGAAGGCCTGCTACTCAGTCATTCCACATTAATGAGTGGCTAAGCATATTATTTTCGATGGCATTTTATGTTGACACCTATATAGTTCCATTAGTATGAGTCTGGCATTTGAATCTCAGACTTCAAGTGTCTGTCTTAGAAGGAAGCCAAAACAGAACAACAGGAATTTATGCAAGATTGCAGCCAAGTAGTGTAAGAGGCAAGAAATTAGATGTGGATTAATATTAACAACAAAGTTAAAAATAAAAATACTAAATTTCCCATGTCTTGTTCTCTACCATTATTATTTATATATGTTGAAATCAAGTAATATTTTTAATAATCTGTGAAGTATACATAGAAACAAAATTTAGAAGAATTGGGAACAGAAATTGTGTAAAACTTCATTATACACATAAGATATGAGTCATTTATAAGGAATTACCAACCAGTGTAAAGTATTACTTCATCTATATAACATGGAATTTTCTTTGAAAGCTGTTTTATGAGTAAAACTGCTTTTCTAGATTTAGAAATTTTAAATTTTTGAAAATTCCTTTAACTTAAAATTTGGGTGTGCCAAACTACTGTATGATTTCCAATGAGTTGATATTTGGAAAAGAAGAGTTTTGAGGCAGCATGCGCACCCAGGGATGGGATAAGGATGTAGGAAAGAACAGCAATCTGCCTTGTGCTGATTTTTTTTCATTGTCTTAAATCAGGATCTCTGTACAACGTAGTGTTGTCTTCAGGACTAACATAGGAGCTGACATGTCGCTTTACATGGGTCACTAACTGATAAAACAGAAAAAAAAACATTAAGACAAATTATTTCATTTCACAAAATGCTATGCTAATATAATTTTTTTTTATTTTGATATACTCTTTGGTCCCATAAGGCATGGCTTAGAATATATAATCATATTCCCAAACAAGAGACTTTCCAAAATACTGTTTATAACAGAGTCAACATATAATAATTTTTTCAGAAATTTAATAGTTCACGAGCTTATAAATGACTAATATTTTCAGTAGTGCTTGCTGCTTAGCTCTAGGCTCATGGGTAGATTTAATCTTGAGCTATTTGTAATTTTTCTGTGCATGTCCATTCTAGTTCATATTTCCTAGTTATTAAACTTTAAAGGGAATAAAATATTTATGAATAGGATCATTGAAGGCAGTCTTTAGTTTTATTTTGGTGAGAAATTAAAATGACTATTGTGAACAACAAAGTCCAAACAGGCTTCTTATTAATCATTTGTGTCAGTAAGCATAATTGTGGGATTTTCCTGGGTGATGTCATGGCTGTAATCGGTGGTAAAATACATACAGCTGAAAGAGAAACTTCAAAATATGCTATGGTTTATGTTTTGTCATGATTAAAGTAAAGCATCATTTTAAGAACTCTAAAATATATGAACTAGAATCTAAATCTATTCTACGGAATAGGACATTTCAACCCAACTTAATAATTAGCAACCTATAAAAAATTCAGAAGGCATGCTGACATTTTATGTGACTATCTCTGTTTCTATTATAGCCGTACTTTTCCCAAAGTTGAACAAATCCTACTTAAAACCCCAGATCTACAGTAAGTGGAGATTAGCAAATGTTGCAGATCTACTCTTAGGTACATGCTAGATAGCTTTCTTTGCACTGAGGTTTTAGAGCAGACCTATGCACCCGAGAGGAACAGCGGAAGCCACTGGCTAGGAGCTACCAATGAATTCATGCCATACATTTTTTTTTTTTACAGATGTCATCTTTTCAGTATACACAACCTAAAGTGCACTATTGCCTATGGAGACAAACGGAGAAAGCCTTTATGAAGACTGAATTATAAGGAAATAATATAAATAACAGTTTACCAAACGTTAAACACGTGATTTTGGGGGGAGTCAGATAATAAGTTTGGTTAGTTTACTATGATTGTAATAAAATGCTTAAGTCATCTGAAATATGAACATCACCCACATCATAAATTCTGTACATCCGATGCTTTTATGAGATGGAATTACTTGTTTTTTTCATGTTGTAATATAATAGGCATTCATGTATTACTGTGTATCATTTCTTTTTAAATGTGTAAGTCTTCTGTAAATGGATATAAATATGATTTTTTTAAAAAAATAAAATATATGGTTCATGGAGTCGTGAGTGAAAACATTGAACAATTCCAAGTCCTGTTTGTATTTTACCATTCCACCATTTTTACAGTCAATCAGTATGTTTCCTAGAAGCGTGTTTCATGCTTCGACATGCTTCTCCTTTAAGTCTGTCAAACCTTACAGCTGAACACCTGCCTCTGATCATGTAAAAAAAAAAATTAAAAAAATGGAGAGAGAATGATTTAACCTGGACCTGGAGCCAAAACTTACCTTTCAAGGCAATCAGGGATGTGATGTCCTCTCTCTGTAGAAAAAGCACTGTGATGGCTCAATCTCCTTTTCAACAACAACAACAAAAAAAAAAAAAACAAAGCCAAACTCTGTTTACAAGCATCATATGCAATGCTTTTAAAAATTTATATTAAAAAACCATTGTCTAATCCTGTTGCCTGTGGACCAAGAAACACACACACACACAGTGCACACACAACATAGAAACACATACATGCAACATATGCACAACATAGACACACATACATACAAAACACACACACACACACACACACACACACACACACACACACACACACCTTCTTTATTAAGAACCCACATGTTCATTCCAATACCCTGAACTGCAAGCTAACCCTGGACAGTGAGTGTCAAACACTGTGGAGTCTGAGGACCATCTCCACTAGGAACAAATACACAAACAGAATAAACCCTTTAGCACCCCCCCCCTTTTTTAAATCACTGTTAACAGGGCATTAGCCAGACTCAAGTCTAATGTTTCTCAAGTCTACGCCTTTAGCTGAAATGACTTTTTTGTGACTTCCCTGAATTCATTTTCATCCAAGGATAGAGGACAGAATGATGAAAATATATAGTGTATAAAAAGTAGAGAAGTCATCTCTTTCTAGTGGCTATATTTGGTGGTGTCACTGTTGTTTATTCCTTGTTTATATGGGAGATTTCAAAGTAAAACCTATTTAACAATACCATTGATCGAACTGCTGTTTACCTGCTGCTTGGTCTTATTAAGTGCAAGACCTGTCATTAGTAAATTCTTTTTTTTTCTTTTGTATTTTAATTTGTTATATTTGCACGTACATTTGTTTTGATGTCTATTTTTGTTGAACAGATTCAATCAAAAGGTAATGGTAACAGAAGCCCTCTCCATTGTCAATAAAAAAATAATGCTTCCAGTTTTCTGCTTAAGCTTTGTTTTCTAGTAGCATAAAATTTAATTATTTATTCGAATTACAAAGACAGTCATTTCCAATGCAATTTTAGTTGAAATCAGGTCTGCCACTAGAGGGAGGTCTAAACCAGCTGATGGAAGTGTTTTGAATTAAAAAAAAAAAGAAGTTGCTCAAGTAAAACCGGTGTGAAAGGAGCAAAGAGCAGCTTGTGATGATAATGAAGTCATCTAAATATAAGAGAAACTAACATACTCGTAAGCTAGAAAAATTTATATTTATATTTATATACCAGTACGGCACCAAGGTTGCAGAGCTGTAGTAAAAGACTTGTGATAATTAACTTATAAAGAAGAAAAAACTATTTTGGCTGATATTTTTGAATGATCCAGTTCAAGAATTGGCAGATCTGCATGCTTTGGGAAATCAAGTGGTGTGTGGGACGGCATGGCAGGAAGCATGTACTAGAAAAAACTGCTTGCCTGAATGCCACGGATGTGGAGAACGTTGGTGGGATTGGAGCCATACAGCCCACTTGGGAGAGATCCACTCCAGTGACCTAAGCATTTCCCATCATCATCGCCCTGCCCGGCACTCAGCACAGAAGTTTAGGGGGCATTCCATAGTTAAGTCTAGCAACCACTCACTCGGTCACCAAAGTAGTTTCTGCTTTTGAGAAACTACATTAAAAAAAAATTACTGGTGATATGTATTAGGTACTAACAGTGTGATACACAGTGTCCAACTACTTAGCCTCAAGGAAATGCAAAATATGTTTTAATGTATAAAGTTATTTTAGCCAGACTTGAAAACCAGTTTCATGGATTGAGTTTGAATTTCTGGGTAGTTTTTTTTTATTTTTTATTTTTTCCATATGACCACCAACATTAGGAATTCAAATATTTTAGAATATCAACCAAGCCCTTTCAAATACAATTTTATATAAATAAATCTACCTTTTGACATGTAAAACAAGTTTCACTTATATATGTTGAGTGTATTTTATGGGGAAAAATAAATTGGCACACTCTTTAGTTACTAAAAGTACTTTTATTTTTATTTTCAAATGTTTTACAAATTTAAAAATTTCATAAAATTAAATTAAGATCACACAGAACCAATTTAGGTAAATAGAAGTATGGTCACATTTTTTAGATTGTATTTTTGCTATCAAAGAAACACCCAATTCAAAAAAACGTCAGCTGAAATTTGGCAAAAAAAAAAGTATAGTGAGATTTAAAATAAGAAGTCATTTAATTTTCTCCCCAAATTGTAAACTGTCGGATGAGTATGTTATATATTTCATTCCTCCATTTTAGCCACATGAATGTGGCCACTGTCTCTGGACTGTAGTGAAGAAGTTCCTCAGTGAAATATAAGCTCCATCCAAAGTATAATGCACTTGGCTTTTTTGTTTGTTTGCTTGTTTGTTGTTCTTAGATTCCCACAATTGGAAAATAATGCAGGTCTCTTTGCTGAGGTGTCCCTTCAGATCTTTAAAGAGGAATATCTACAAATGATCTGAAGATAAAACTTCTTCTTCAGTCCTTAGATTTGCCTGAGTTTGTAACTTACAAACAAAAAATGATGAATTCAGTTGAAATAGCTGACTCAAGTGGGGGAAAATAATGAACTGTGTCATAGTGCTAACATATTAAAAATAATAGTGATTTGTAACCCTAAAGTCTTGATAATGTATAAAATTTATACAAACAATGGAAAGGAACTGAACAGCTTCCAGTAATAATATGTATATCCAGTTCGTTTAACTCATGGTTCCAAAACAATAAAGATATTGTTTTCAGATTTATCAATGAAGAAGGTAGTTTAACCAGTAAAAGTTCCCTTTGAGAAGTCACTTATTATCTATGCAGCAGTCCAAAGAGGCTTAAAAGGAGAGCTTTTATATAAAATACACATTATTTTATGACAGGTAAGTTCTAATCTAATCTGTTGCTTTCCACCTGCATCTCATGTATTTGAATGGTTCTGTTAGAACATTGGGCACTTCATAATAATGTTTCCCAAAAACTGAAAAATTGAGAAATTATTCTGAAAACTCTCAAGGATTCAATGATCACAGTATATTTTTTGGATTTAAATATATGCTCTGATGAATAATACATGTAGAGCTCTAAGCTAGTTAATTATTTCTTTCTACTCTAGTTAATGGATATACTTCTATAACCTTATTAAAGGCTCATTTTCAATTTTTTGAAAAGGCTCAATCATTTTATAGAAGTGTAGATGGAAATAAATGTTAGAGCATAATTTGTAAATGAGTTAACATTTATTCAAAGTTAAAACTTGCAATAAAAGCAGACATTTGGGGTTCTCTTGAAACTCAGAGGTTCGTGCAGTCTCCCTCCTGAGCCATATTTATCTGGGGACTGATATGGCTTCCTCCTCGATGGAACATGATTTCCAGTACTTAAAGCTTCATATTCTTCTTAAAAATCCCTTGTTGGGATATATGGCTCAAGGACCCACCATAAATTCATTGATATCCTAGAGTATAACTCAGTGGAAAAGTGCTTGTCTAATGTGCAGAAGGCTCTGGGTTCGATTCCATAAGAGAAAAAATGCTAATATGGAATTCAGTACGATAGTATCCCAGGAACCAGGAGTTAGAGGACCAGGACCAGGATTTCCAAGACAGCCACACTTATATAGTAGATGTGAGGCCAACCTAGGAATCATGTGACCTTGTCCAAAAAAAATAAAAAAATAAATAAAAAGAAAGAAAGAAAAAGAAAAAAGAAAAGGGAATGGGGGGAAGTCATTGATATTATCCAAAAAGTCTCCTGATTTTTAGAATAAGATGAAAACTTCCCTATTTTTCTTTGTATCATCCCTTTGCCACTCCATTCCATTTCTACGCCATTTCTTTGAGGCCATTGGAAGATGAAGGCATCAAGATAGACACAATCAACTCAGGCAGGGGATTTGAGGAGCCTTCATTCTACAAAAGGTTTGGTGGAAAACTGTCTAGTTTCTCTGCCAGACATATGCCTTCCCTTACCCAGTAACAGACAACCTAGGAATGGTACTCCATTCTGGGGCCCTGTGTTGCTAGAGAACCTAGCAACACTGCTCTATTCTGGGTCCTGTGTTGATTAGACAATCATGTATAGATGATTACCTGAAAACAAGGTAGTTATCTTAAAAACATTAAATATTTGAAGTTCCATAATAACATTGTAAATTATATTTTGACCTTGATTTTAATTTAGATTTTGATCAAAGTATGGCTGATCTTATCTCCTGGAAGTGTGTTTATATTACAGATGCTTTCAATTGAAATGTGTTTGTAAGGCACATGAATTTATAAAACTGTACACCAAAGACATGTTCCTTAATATGCAAGGTAGCATATAATGATCCATGTTACAGGAAAGCGGTAACAATATGAACTGGTTCACATACCATAAAATACATAAAATACAGCCCTTTCATGGGTTATTAGACTGATTTAATTCTAAGGCTCACATTCGAGTTAAAAATGAATTTTTAAGTGTTTATTTATAGAAAATAAACAACTTAAATCCAGCTAGAAGATGAAGACAGACTGACTGGACATAGTAAATAAAAATCACAAGCTCTTTCTCAGCACTTCTTCTATGTGACCGAAAATGCTGGGGTCCTCAATAGTAGGTGTTACCTGGAAAGAAATGGACAATGTCAGATACTCACACCCCCTTGAACTTCTCTAGGACTTTTTGTACAACCAACAGTGATATGCTTTGTTTTAACACTCAACTTTCTCGTTTTGTTTTTAACTTTCTTTTGATTTTTTTTCTTTCTTGACACAGGGTCTCTTGTAGTATAGGTTGGCTTCAAACACCTTACGCAGCAGTGGTCAGCCTTGAGCCCCTGATTTGCCTGACTTTACTTCCCAAAGGCTAGGGTTACAGGCCACATGATTTATACCTCCAATTATTTCACACACAAAACAAAAGCAAGGCAAAATATGTGAAATAGAGACCTTCAAGTACAATACATAAAATTTAATGTTTTATAGTCAAGGAAATAGTGTGTTTAGCTAAATGGTTGGTATTTCCATGGAGTCTCCAGAATTTGTGTTTGTTTATTCTGAAATTACCTCAGACAAATAATTCTTACAATTCCTTTAAAATTATTGATGAATTTATAGATGTTCATGACAATAACATGCATTGACACTGAAACATGTATGTATATGAATCATTCTAATGTTTTCTAAGACAATTGTCTCTCTTCATAGTAGAATCAATTATCACTGATATCCTAGAACATTTTAGACTTCTCAAATACTTCAACTTCTCATCATGCATGGTTATTAGTGATTATAATGAAGCAAAATATACATTTAGTTCAAAGAGATGAATTTCTTCAAATTTGTTTGAAATGTACAAAACTGATAAACTCAAAGTTCACCCATCAGTTCCTATAAGTAAAGCATATGGTTTAACCAATATTTCTTTCTCAAACTCTCATACTTACAGAGTATGGAGGTTTGCTGGGTATAGAATTCATGATTGAAAATGTGAATTTAATAGAATTTTGCGTGAGCCACACACATAATCGAAATCATTTCAGGACTCAGCATTATAGAATCTGAATTATTTACCTTATAAGGCTTGCCATTGACCAAGGCAGACAGCGTAGACCGTGGAATTTTGCCAGACCTCGTTTTGGGTAACTGCTTGACAAAAACTGCATTCCGAAAAGCAGCCACAGGTCCAATGCTCTGCCTAACATGTTTCACGATTTCTTCCAAAACTTGTTCTTCTGTTGCATTTATATCTAGTGAGAAAAAAAAAAGGTGAGCTGTTAAGTGAAAAACTAATGGCAATCATTCCAACCCAAACAGTCAGGGAAGACAAAGACAGCTCACCTTTTTTCAACACGCAGAGGGCTAAAGGAACATGACCTTTTAAAGGGTCTTCTTTGCCAACCACAGCACAGTCAGCAACAGTGCCATGTGAAAGGACTGACTGAAATAAAAAAAAGGTCATGCTTTAGAATAGATAGATAGATAGATAGATAGATAGATAGATAGATAGATAGATAGATAGAGAGAATATATATGCATATAATCTTAATATCTTTAGAAAAGGGAATCCATAGCTGCTTTCCTGCAATTTCCTACAGGTTCACATCATTTCAACTGAGGCAAACACTTAGGATCCCCATGGTAGTTACTACAGGCTGACAGTAACAAAGATAAATTGCTTGGCTTACCTGGAAAATAAAGAGATTGTTTCTTCACCTTAATTGCTTGTTGATGAAGTCAAAGAAAATACATTGTGGGTATTGTATGTAAACAGAGCACACAGGCCTTCTCTAACAGGAAGCTTTAGGGGTTATTTGATTCAATATCAGAGCTGTCTACCTAATAAGTGTGCTTTTCAATGGATCCAAGGATGCCTCCCCCCCAAAATGTGAATTTATATCTGAGGACAAATGGAACGTTCTATTCCGTATATGGATCCTTCCACCTACAGAGGCTTCTCCAAATATAGGGGAGATTTTCCATGAAGAGAATCCCTGGTATCAGATTATCACCACTATAAAGAACAATTTCTGTAGTGCTCACTACAAGGTCAGTAGGTCATAAAGGGCAAAACTGCTTTATCTCTAGGATCACAGATTTATTTACCACAAGAAATATATATGCCTACGGTTAAATTATCTACTTAGGTGTGACTTACACAAACGTATGAGCAAAAGACCTCTGAGACTGATGCACATTTGACTTTTCAACTGTATAACAAGAGAGAATAGTCAATAATCTTGATACACAACTCATTCCCTTGAGCTTATTCTGTCTTCTATTCATTCATTCAACAAATACTTGATGCTCTCAAAACTACAAGGCCACTACAGTAGGCTCAGTGATGAGCAAACATGCACAAAGTATTGTACTGGATGCTTTTGTGTCAACTTGATGCAAGCTACAGTCTTCAGAAGGAGCCTCAGCTGAGGAAAATTCCTTCCAGAGATCCAGCTGGAAGGCATTTTCTCATTTAGTCATCAATGGGGGAGGGCTCAGGCCTGGGCTGCTGGTCCTGGATTGTCCACGGGGATGTGCTGAATAAGCTATGGGAAACAAGCCAGTAAACAGCTCCCCTCCGTGGCCTCTTCATCAGCCCCTGCCTCTGAGATCCTTCCCTGTTTAGGTTCCTTTCCTGACTTCTTTCATTAATGAAACCAACGCTGAAGTGTACGTCAGGTCGTGGTATTTCATCTCAGCAATAGAACCCCTAAGACAAATTGGTACTAGCATAGTCGGGTATTGCTGTGACAGACATGACCATGTCTGGGGAGGATCGTGGAAGGACTTTGGAACTTTGTACTAGAAGAACCATTGAGTGGTAAGAGCCCAGTGAGAAGCTCTTTAGGAGCTTGGAAGGCACAAATGTTGAGAGCACTGCAGAAGATGGAGACCTGGCATGTGAATTTTCAGATGGAAGGGTAAAGACTCTGTCAGGGCCATTGGGTATTGTGCATTGAAATTGTCTGTGGTTCCAGTTAGCTGGGGCTGAATAAACAAGAGACCAGAACTACTAAAGCAAAATTTTGCTTGGCTGGGATACGTGATGCTGGTCAGCTGAAGCTAAGAAATTAGTGGTGATTAAGAGAGACCAGCATCACTGGTGAAGGTGCAGCCACAGTGGCCGTTGAAGACCCAGGACTTTAAAGAGGTCATGTAAAGAAGTTGAGGCTTAGCACTATGAAGAGAGCCTATGAGAGGCTATTGGTGAACGAGTAGCCCAGTTACAACAAGGACCCCAGCATTTTGGAGATGCCAGGACCATGGGAAGACCACCAAGAACAGCAGCAGCAGTGGACTGGAGCCAGCCGGACCCTAGAAGACAAACTGTGTGTGCTGCAGAGGGCAGAGCTGGAGAAGCAACCCAAGCCCCTTGGAGGAGTCCAGAACATCATGAGTGAATCCCAGGTAAATGGACATTGAGTTCTGTATTCTGGTGGAGCTTGGTTTTGCTTGGTTGAGACCGTGACAGTGCCCTGGTTCTTCCCTCTTTAAGAAGGTATTTAATTTTGATATTTAAAGGAGCCAACAGTTGAACGACTTTAACTTTTTAAAAAAGATTGGCTATATTAAAGGAGCTGAAATTTTAATATGTTTGAATTTATAAAGACTTGGGACCTTTAAAGTTATTTAAGATCTTGGGGATGAATAAGAAAGGGAGGGTTGTGGCTTAAGAGTGATTTGTTTGTGTGTCAGGCTAACAAGGAGTCAGTTGTACTTGGTAGTTTAGTGAACTTGACAGAAGGTAGAGTCACCAGAAGAAGGAGTCTCAGCTGAGGAAATGCCTCCTGGTGATCCAGCTGTAAGGCATTTTCTCATTTAGGGATCAATGGGGGAAGGGACAGTCCATGGCGGTTGGTGCCATCTCTAAGCAAATAGTCCTGGATTCTACAAGAAAGTGGGGTGAGCAAGCAATGAGAAGCAAGCCAGAAGGCAGCTTCCCTCCAGGACCTCTGCATCAGCTCCTGTCTCTGGGAACCTGCCCTGTTTCCTGACTTCCTTCAGTGATGAACAGCAGTGCTAAAGTGGAATCCAAATTAACCCTTGCCTTCCCACCTTGCCTTTTGGTCATGGTATTTTGTCCCAGTAATAGAAACCCTAACTAAGACATGGAGTTTATTCTATCAGAGAAGAAAGTTATTAAAAAGCCATCATAAAGTTGGGCTGTGGTGGCACATGCCTTTAATCCCAGCACTCAGGAGACAGAGGCAGGCAGATCTCTGTGAGTTCGAGGCCAGCCTGTACTACAAGAGCTAGTTCCAGGACATGCTCCAAAAACTACAGAGAAACCCTGTCTCGAAAAACCAAAAAAAAAAAAAAAGTCATCATAAAGGTTTAATTTTTATGGCCATGTAGCTATAAAAAGAGATAAGGTATCTGCGGAAATGGATTATCTAAATGCAAGATAATGCCGAAAGCTGCTAACATCACCTGAGGATATGGACCTCAGAGATAGCTTCCCTTAGCATACGACAATAAGAAGATATAGGTAGACATTTACCAGGCAAGAGAGATGGGGCCAGGGAAAATCTCAATGAAACTACTCAAGATCTATTCAGATCAGGAAATAAGTGAGTGAGGCTGGAAAGTAGAGAACAGACAATGGGACAGATGAAGAGAAGCTGCTACTTACGAAAGGGAGCTGTGGGGGGGATTTAATTCAACTTTTAGAAGCACTGGCAAAGAATGTAGCAGTTTTAGGAATAAGAAATGCAAAGTGAGAATGAAATTTTAAGGTATATGTTTAGAGTGGGCATATAGTTATAATAAATTAAGCAGAAAGTAGAAACACCCTGCATAGATCGTGCCCTCATGTGTACACAGCCCGCCTGACTCATGTGCACTTATGCATCTTTGCTATAATCTATAGGTTCTGACAGTTTGTGGCATATATCACCACAATACACAGAATGGCTTGACTTATTTTCAAACTCCCTGTCTCATCATTGATCCTCCATTTCCATGAGCCCTTGTTGACATTAATTTTTATGTTTTACCCCAATTCCTTCTCATGGAACCATAAAATTATAACCATATTGTCTCTATTTTCAGATTGACTTTTTATACTTAAGTATAAGAATAGATTTTGAGAAACATGGACTTTTATATCAGTATGGAAAATAGCAAACTATTGAAGGAGGGAGGTGTTTGTTTAGACAGGGTAACATATTAAGGATCTTATAGTGTACTAATGTTGGGGTAGTAGATGTAAAAATATCACATTAAGAAGCAAAACAGATCGTAATATGTGGCAATATTTTGGGTTGTGAATAATCTAGAGAGATTATGTAAAGATAATAAGAAAACCCTGAGAAATTTGAACTTGAGTAGTTGGTTGGAAGACTTGGGTTTTTGTTTGTTGGGTTTTGCTTTTATAGCCTAGAAATTGCTACACATGGGAAAAAAATCATTGTGTCTTGCCTCAAAGATGGTCCCTTCAGATACATTGGAGACACCTAAGTATAGAAGTTGTATACAGGAGACTCATGATCTGAATATCACATGTAAATGTCATTTATGCAAAGATAGCAATGGAAGTTGTAGACATAGATCTTATTATTGAGGAAGAAAGTAGCAAAAAGAAAGTTTGAAGAACATAAGGAACAGTAACATCTAATGGACACCCATAAAAGAATCAGCTGGCAAAGTAGAAAAATCCCAAAAGATGGGGGGAGGATTAGGAAGGTGCTCTCTTAAGATCCAAGTGTTCATTGTTACTTGCTATTGTTTTCCTTTATGATCATTTGGCACAAATCCAGTGTGTGACCTCACACAGCTCCAACTGGAAATGGAAATACAGATCATTACAGTATCCCTTCTGTGAATGTCTGGGTTGTGTTTCTGTGCACACAGCTGTGTACTCCTATAAATGCAGAGACTGGGGCATGCTAAAGAAGTGCTTGAGACAGTCATTCCTTCTTTGTCTTCAAAACCTAAAAAGTTCTGCTGCAGACACACTGTGCAGTGTGTAAGCCAACATATTCTGCCACGACTTCAGTTTCTAGTCTCAAAATGTTCCGTTTTTATAATCTTTTTTACTTTTAAAGTCCGTATGTTGAAAATGCAGAGATAAATCACTGCCTGATTTTATTTTTATTTTTTTGGTAATTAGTATAGTCAGTTACAAGTTATTATAAATTAACTTATTCAGAGCAAGTGACACATAGATTTGGTAGGCAAAATAGTGCAATTTCATTTTGATGAATGAAAATGGCTCTTTTAATTGGCTAGCTAGAGTCATCAACAAAGTGTTCCTTGGTGCCCCAAGCCTCTGTAACCTAGTTTTGTAAAATGCTGATGTAATCTCTTCAAATGATTTTTATTTAAAATATTATTCAGGTATTTTGTTGCCTACCCAGTATGGCAATACTACTAACTAAAAATAAATATAAAAACTTCCACATTGTTCATTTTTCCATTTAACATTTAATTGCTGTACTTTTCTTTCTTTAATGGTGACACATTTTAAAATAGTTAGGAAATCGATTGTTTTATAAAGCTGAAAGGATAATTTATGAATAAATCACATAATTCCCTGGAATATAATATCAAAGTGTTCCATTTTATCTGCTCAGATAAATTTTTAGTTTGTAAGAATACAAAACCATTTTCCTAGAAACATGTGTCAACTCTAAATAAAGCTCATTATAACAATGAATATTATGCTTTTCAACCATTCAATAGGCACTACAAAGGAGGAGAGAGGGGATTTATTCGTTGCTCTACTCATAATATTTGCATGGTAGATGATGGTTTCAAAAGCACAATTTAAAAGAACAACATCATAACACACATTGACAATGTCTGAGAAGAAGAAGCCGATCAAAATCTTATGGAGAAGACAATGAAAGCCCTATCTGTGCATCACCTCCACATGATGTCAATGAACTATTCATAATAAACCTGCATTAGGAGGAAAGACAGGAGTACAGCTTAAAACATGACTCTCTTGATAAATATTTGCTATTGTTGTTCCAAATATTGCCATTTTCTATGTTTTAATGAATTTATGGCATCTTATTACATCTCCAAGGCAACATACTCAAGTTTTGAAGTTATGTTTTTAGTTTATGTTATATATAAATAGGTTGTATTTATATATTGAAGTGTATATGTGTGTGCACACACACGTGTGTGTGTGTGTGTAACGATAATAATCATAGAAAAAGGTGCTTTGAATTTGAGAGTTCAAGACAGGGACATGAAAGGAATAAGAAGGAAAGTATACAGGAGAAGTTAGAAGGAATAAAGGGGAAAATGATATAATTTTAAACAAAATATTTAAAAAATTATTTTAATTTAAAAAAACTTTTTCAAATAAATCATCCTCCATGTCATTCTGTGGGAACTCTTGGTCTCCATGGTCAGAAAAAGGAGGATGCTTTTTCACCTCCTCTGCCACTGGGGTACTCTAGTACATGGTTACAGACATTCTGCGTCTACTGAAATTTCCAGGGGTCTTTAGAAAGGATGTGGAAATATATATACATGGAAATAGACCCAATTATCTTGGCGTCATCCTTAAAATAACAAACAAAATAACTAACTTTGGAGAACCTTGTGCTTGATCAGAATCAACTTCCCAGGGAAGAATCTACAAAGACCCTCCCCCAGACTTCCAGGCAGTGTTTTCAGAGCAGATTCCCATACTCCTCGGGATATTATTACATTAGTTAACAAACTTAAGCTTTTGCTACAAATGAAAAATGAAGGCTGAGAGGCCAGTGTTTTTCCCATAGTCTCTGTCTACAGCAGTAAGAGAGAGCTGAGGAAGAGAGAACATGCTGGTTCCTGCTCGAGTTGTCTCACCAAGCCCAAACTAGAAATTTTCAGTCACAATTTTTCATGAGGACACTTTGAACTTCCTCCAAGTTTCTCAGTTCGCCAGCTCCTTGCTAGGCTTTCAAAGATTAATCAAAGTTTAAAATAGATCTTATTGCTAAGTAGGCACAGGAGGCTATTTCATGTACTGGGGTCTGCAAAAATAATGTCCTTTTAAATTTATAAAAAGTATTTGACAGCCCCATTTTCTTGTACAAAGAATAGAAAGATCAGAGTATTCTAAAATATTCCTGACAGTAATTTTCATAGATTATCAGCTGCTTTTATGTTCACTAATTTAATACACTTTTAAAATTTTATTTAGCCTTTGATTATCAAGTGGTAAGCACTGAAATCATATATACATAAACAATAATAAACAGACGCTGTAAGATACATATATGAATATTAATATATCCATGAATATATACAAATATATGCATATATATGATAAGAGGCCATGGATTTGAAGTGAAATATATGGGACAGTTTAAATAGATTAAAGGGAAAGAGGAACCGATGTAACTATACTTTAATTTAAAAAGATAAAATGTAAAAAATTTAAGAAGTTTTAATTAGTAAAACTAGAAAAAGGTAAGCATTTTTATCATACTTAAAATCAGCAATTAACTGTTACTTTTATGGAAATTGATTTTTCAGTAGATTCAGAACCTTAAATTTTTTTGAAATACACTAAAATATAAGTTTCTGGTTATCATAAATTATAGCCATTTAAAAACAAGATAATCGTATAATAGCATTAAAAGTCATGTGCTATAGAGTGCGTTATAAATCACCTCTTACTAAAGCATATCACAGTTTTCTTCTAGAAGTGTCAACACTCCAGCCTTACTCATAAGGTTGGGCATATCAATAAGAGAGAGTAAAAATATTAGAGAGAACATTGCAGGCACATGCTGTATACTACTTTTCTAAGAGATTTTATGTGAAACAGGAACATGCCAATAAGTAAGTGATTACATAGATATTCCATATAAAGGGAAAACAGGCCAAATGTGAAATAAAGTTTCTTATTAAGCATAAATATTCAGTAATAAGTAATCATTTATTTATATTAAGAGACATGTTAGAGTCAAGGGCTAAGAAATATTCCAAGACCCTGTAACAATATTTCTGTTGAAAGTCAACAACTCAGGTCTGTTTTCTTCATTTTTCTAATTTATCTGCTCATTTGAGCTTGCCTGAATTCTGCTGTTACACAGTGAGGAGGATGTCAGAAGAAGCATAAAAATCTACAACATATAACCATATAATTGACTATGACATCAGTTTTCATCCTAAAAGTAAGGGAACTAAGAACTCTGACTGATAAGGGCTATGCAAATATCACCTTCATAGTTTGATTAGCTAAGCTACAAGAAAAGCATATGAATTTTGGCACTAATCTTCTAGAGGCAAGAAATTAAAAGTTCATACAAGCGGAACTAGCATTTGACAGCACTTTGAAATACATGAAGCAAAAATTTCCATTTCAAGTTATGACAAAATGTTGTCATTTAATAAGAAGATATAATAATAGCACATGATGGACATGCATTCTAGGACATTTTATGATTTTTTTGATTCAAAAACATCACACTGACTGACACTAAAGATGTCATTTAAAAAGGATAAAAAATGAGGTCATCATTACAAGAAAAATTAAGTTGCTTAGTTTGACCTAAAGTCAGGCATGGCCATTAAAGAAGACGAACCTGCCAATTAAACGGAGAAAGATAGGGCTTTGGAATCTTTTGATCCTGATACACTGAATTGTTAATCATGCTAGCGTTAGTTTTTCCTTCATTGAATTTTTCTTTGTTTATGCCATGCAGTATAGAAACTCTTCTGGAGTTCTCCTATAGGAATAAAAAAATTAAATAACTAGACCTACTTTATCTTTTCTAATTACCCTTATTACAGTGACATTTTACCAGCTAAAAAACCTATCAGATGTTTCATAACACCTTTCTCAGTCATAGACTTTTACATAAAAATGGCAAAATTAAGGTAACTATCAGTTTTTCAGAGCTATCAATTTTCTTTTGTCAATGTTTAATTTTTATTGCCATTATTCTTTATATGCAGAGATAGGCATATAAGGACATTTTCAATGGTAATTATCCATACTTTGACCATGTTCACTTCCCAATACCTTCCCATTACTCCTATCTACACCTCCCTGCTCCCCCCATTTTCTATTTTTCCCCACATGTATATATACATATACATATGTATACATATATATTTCCCATATATATGGAAATATATGTCCACATAAATATATATTATCAAATGTGGAACTTCCAATAAGTATATACAAAAAAATACAAGAAAAACCTGCTATGCCTTGGCAGAGGCCCAAATGAAGGAATAGAGGAAAGAGCCTTGAAGCAGGCCTTGTCTTCCCCACTCCAGATCAATACTACAAAAAATAAAAAGCAGGACTAGTTCCTGACCCCCAGACTCTCCACATTACACCAATTGATCATCAAGTAAGCTGAACCCCTTTCTTCTCATGAGGAATAGCATATCCTGTTGGAGGGAGAACAGGAGTCTCTCCACTCCACACTAAAAACACAGAAAGACTCACTGTTCATTGCCTTCCCCATCAGGACCCATGAAGACCAAGAATGGATCTCTGCTGATTCACCCTGCTCTACCTTAGGACATGCCAGGATTCACACAGACCCTTACCTGTTCTTTCCCTGTGAATATATACATGAGGATACCTTAGAATGAACCCAGGCAATAGAATGGCCAAGTGAAATGTCAGTTTATCACATAGGAACCAGTTAGAGGCAAACGGGTCCACAGTGAATAAAGGCTTGATATTTGGATTCTGTATTCACTTTAAAGTCAGTACTCTATCCTGGCAACCAGTCATGGGACAAAGCAAAAATAATTTTTGGGGGGATATGTTGAAGAGTGAGGGCCCAAAAAAGATAAGTCACTGTAGGGAAAGGAAAGAAAAGAAGGGGACATAGGCAACCACACCTTCCTGGAACAAACTCTGGCAGACTAAGTGCAGGTATAGGGAGACATGAAATGAACTGGGGAGGTCTGAGAACTGAAAATTTTACCAAGAACCCTCCCCTCAGAACTTCTGTGCTGCATATCTGAGAGCAAAGATGAATGCCAGAGGCAGAGAAATGTAGAGCTCAATAAAAATTAAAATAAATAAATATATCTCACATTTTAGGTATGAAATGAGGAAAAGCACTACGTTGGGAGGTTTCAGAACAGTCTGCATGCTCCTCTACGTAAGCTCCACATTATAAAAAAAAAAAAATCAAAACCAAACACCAAAATACTGCCTTGGCACAGCCTAATTTGGTAGGTTTACACCATATCTAATGCAGAAATGGAAATGATTAATTCTAGAACCCTTCTAGCCATCCTGTTGACTTTCGCCACTCTCAATGGTATCACAGAAGAAATTTCATCTAGTTCTCAAAGGTCAAGAAATAAGCATTACCTTCAGATTAAAAAAGAGAAAAGAAACTGCATTCAGATAGTATGCTTGAATGTAGACTATATCAAGATACCTAAAGGCTAAAAAATATTTAGAATTTGTTACATATAGTTAGCACAAATAGCATAGTACTTAAATTTTTAGAAAAGTCAAAATATTTACATTTACTAGCAATTAGTATTTGTAAACTACTTAAAGAATATACCCTACCTTCAACAACTAAACATCAAGTGCTTGACAACAGATCTGCCAAAATGTGTTCACAAAACACATTATGAAAAAAATAGATCAAAGAATATATACAGCAATAAAGAAGGACATAACGCTTATGGATTAGAAGGTCAAAGTCATTCAGATATAAACTTTCCCAAGGCAATCTGTAGATGTAATATGTATGGGTTTTACTATAGCAATCAACAGTGGTGAATGGATTCATTGTAACCATAGAAAAGCTCATCGTGTCTATAAAAGTAGAATAGCCAGAGAAGCTTCGATGATATTGAGAAAGAGTAGCAATTGTAGGGATATACTACTTGAACTTAAAAAATCCTCCTCAGGGCTACAATACCAACCCAGCCTGGTCCTGGAAAAATGGCAGACTCCTAGACTAATGAAACTGGTGAGCTAAAAACAGACCACCTGGATAATAGCATCAGCTGATTTGTAGCAGATAAGCTAAGATTATTCAGTGGGGAAAAAGGAAAAATCATAATGGAAAAATGATATTGCTGAAACACTGATCAAGATATTTAAAACCAAACAGGCACATTTTCAGACATTCCATCAAAAAATATATATGCATGACAAATAAGTACATAAATCTGTTCAACATTGTTAATGGTTACCTCAATCAAAAATATAATATAATGAAGTATCATTACCTGGTACGGGAGAATTGTCTATATTCTGTAAATCATGATTTAAATAAACCCTGATTGGCCATTAGCCGGGATGTATAGGTGGGACAACCAGACAGGAAGTAGAGGCGGAGCAAGGAGAATAGGAGAATTCTGGGAAGCAGGAAGCGCTCTCGGCTTTCCTGCCTGGACCACTGAAGAAGCAGGATGTGACCTGCCCCACTGAGAAAGGTACTGAGCCATATGGCTAACATAGATAAGAATAATGGGCTATATAAGCTATAAGAGCTAATATGAAGCCTCAGTTAATGGGCCAATCAGTTTATAACCTAATGTAGATTCCGTGTGATTTTTCCTTGGACCTAAACGGCTGGGGTACCAGGCAGGACATAAACCCTGACAAGCCAGCCTGTCATACTACAGAATGATGCCCACGTGGATAACTGCATCCACAGAAAGCCTGAGAAAGCTTGGGAAAGAATAGAGTAAAGCATGTTTCCTTGGTAGCAGCAATTTCTCGGGTCTGCTCTGCTTGCTAGAGGCAAGCAAGCGCTCTCATCTAAGAGAGGCTTCCTGACTCAGCTTTAGCTGCAAAACCCTGCAGCTCTTTTAAGAGTCCTGCCATGAACACTTAAATGGTGTTGATGAAAAGATGACCACATGCTTTTCAATTCTCAGTCATAGCAGGAAAAAAGCTGTGCCGTTCTAAAATGCCAGCTTTCTGAGCCATCCTGCCAGGGCAAACTCTGACTTTTCGGGCAGGCGTTCTGACTACAGAGCATTTGAATGTGGTTTGTGAGAATGCTGCAACTTGCTTGCTGGCAGGGACCTTGAAATGCCATAGGGTTGTGGCAATAAACATGGCTACAGCCGGTACCTCAGCCTTGAGGCTGAAATCTCAGAAAGCTAAGGAATGCACTGGATCCAGCCTTCAAAGCCACTGCTTTTATTCTACCCATATAGCTTGGTAAATTAAAGACTTGTGTAGTCAGAAAAAGAGAGATATACAGTAAAGATAGATTCAAAGACAAAGAAAACCTCTAACTGGTTTACAGTGTGTTAAATATATATACAGGCTAAAGGTTAAAGTTCTTAAAATTAAAAAGAAAGAGAGTAATTGAGTGTGGTAGTACACACCTTTAATCCCAACACTTGGGAGGCAGAGGCAGACA